>CM042391.1:39225427-39371666 GCA_023634145.1 Thymallus thymallus
TGAGCTGAGAGCTGGGTTCTGGGGGGGGTGAGCTGAGAGCTGGTGTCTCGGGGGGTGAGCTGAGAGCTAGGGTCTGGGGGGGCTGAACTGGGGTCATGGGTGGTGAGCTGAGAGCTGGGGTCTGGGGGGGCTGAACTGGGGTCATGGGTGGTGAGCTGAGAGCTGGGGTCTGGGGGGGTGAGCTGGGGTCTGGGGGGATGAGCTGGGGTCTGGGGTCTGGGGGGGATGAGCTGGGTTCTGGTGTCTGGGGGGCTGAGCTGGGTTCTGGTGTCTGGGGGGCTGCCTGTTAATAACTGTGCCAAGCCAAACAGCACCCGGCCACTCTCCCTGATTTATTTATGAAAAGAAATATTTCAGCAACCCCGGGGGGCACATTCATTATTTCCAAAGAAAATCCTCAGCGCATTCTGGTCCCAGTACAGTGGAGGAGGAGGCAGGGGAAGGCAGGGGGATTAACAGTTTGGATGATTTAGATATTCACGCCACAGTTTTTATTGTCTGCATTAGCATGGGATCCTTATATTTTGTGACAAAAGAGCATTTGCATGGACATGAGGGCGGAGGGATATGTTTCAGGGCATATTCTAATGACCACCTGCCTCTGGCCTTTCACAACACAACACCAGGAGGAGGCTGCATGAAATCACTGATGATCTTTTAAGATCAGCCTTTGGATCCAAATCTAATTGAAATGGTTGGAGGATGTAGATTTAATGATGTTGCCTCCTTATGGTCTCAGATTGCGGATCTTCAAAGGGAATTGGACTGGGAATAAACACATGCCCTGAGAACCTCTATACCTAATGAAAGGATCTGAACAGAGCCTCTATACCTAATGAGAGGCTCTGAACAGAACCTCTATACCTAATGAGAGGCTCTGAACAGAACCTCTATACCTAATGAAAGGATCTGAACAGAACCTTTATACCTAATGAGAGGCTCTGAACAGAACCTCTATACCTAATGAGAGGCTCTGAACAGAACCTTTATACCTAATGACAGGCTCTGAACAAAACCTTTATACCTAATGAGAGGCTCCGAACAGAACCTCTATACCTAATGAGAGGCTCTGAACAGAACCTCTATACCTAATGAGAGGCTCTGAACAGAACCTCTATACCTAATGAGAGGCTCCGAACAGAACCTCTATACCTAATGAGAGGCTCTGAACAGAACCTCTATACCTAATGAGAGGCTCTGAACAGAGCGGGACAGAAACGGCACGTTACAAGGTGCCTCTTTTAATGGACGTAAAGGGTGTGTGTTTGTTTGTGTGTGTGTAGAGTTGTCCATGTTTTTGGGATGAGCAAGTGCCACAAACCATTCCGACCATGTCAGTGAGGCTAGGTATGCTATGATACATTAGCTATGGTTCTTATCAGGGCGGGAAAGATGTTGACCAGTGAGCAGATTGCTGCAAATATACAGTACCAGTCAAAAGTTTGGACAAACCTACTCATTCAAGGGTTTTTCTTTATTTTTACTATTTTCTACATTATAGAATAATAGTGAAGACATCAAAACTATGAAATATCACATATGGAATCATGTAGTAACCAAAAAAGTGTTAAACAAATCAAAATATATTTTATATTTGAAATTCTTCAAAGTAGCCACCCTTTGCCTTGATCACAGCTATGCACACTCTTGTTCCCACATATGCTGAGCACTTGTTGGCTGCTTTTCCATCACTCTGCGGTCCAACTCATCCCAAACGTCCTCAATTGGGTTGAAGTCGGGTGATTTGTGTAGGCCAGTTCATCTGATGCAGCACTCCATCATTCTCCTTGGTGAAATAGCCCTTACACAGGAGGTCTCACTAAGCGCAAACCAGATGGGATGGCATATTGCTGCAGAATGCTGTGGTAGCCATGCTGGTTAAGTGTGCCTTGAATTCTAAATAAATCACTGACAGTGTCACCAGCAAAGCACCCTCACACCATCACACTTCCTCCTCCATGCTTCACGGTGGGAACCACACATGCAGAGATAATCCGTTCACCTACTCTGCGTCTCACAAAGACACAGCGGTTGTAACCAAAAATGTAAAATTTGGACTCATCAGAACCAAAGGACAGATTGCTTTCTCCTTTACTGTGAGGCCAGGTCTCTTGACTCCTCTATGGGAGTCGAAAGGCCACAGTCAGTACCTGATAGCAGGTTTCTAGGAACCTCTATGCTGAGTTTGGTTAATCCCCATTTAGAGGCAGCTGCCTCGTGTTGTCTCTAGTTGGGGATTCTATTTATGCTCTATGATTTCCACCTGCGTTGTGGATCCTTGTATGTGCAGTATTCCGCTCATACCAGCTCATGGTCCGTCCTTGTTAGTCATTGCAGTCCAGCTCTTTTGACGACCTTTTGTTTGTAACCTGTGGGACGTATTCTATAAAAAACATGACGCATCGCAACACTCGCTCTCACATCATGACAGTAGTACTGATGTAATGGTAAGGATGACAGTTAGTTATGTTTTCATTTTCCATGTCTAGCCTTTTATATTGATTATATTTCTACTATTTACTGTTATTTTTTTTATTGTTTTCTTTATTCGTTATTATTTACTACCATTTTATTACAATTTATTTTGCTTTGGAAATATTGATGCAATGTTTTTCATGCCAATAAAGCAGCTTGAATTTGAATTTGAGAGAGAGAGAAAGAGAGAGAAAGAGAGAGAGACCCAGTGAGACTACAGGGGTCAAATGACGTGGCTGGTTGGTTGGTTTATTATTAGCCCTCAGAGAGACTTATGTCTGTGTGTGGATACCAGGTGCACGACATGGGATTAGCAGGTCAATTTAGACTACAGAATAGGGAAGGATGGATGGGAAACTCCCCGCTGACCCCAATGACACCTAGACGCTTCCATTTAGAAACATTCCAAGGGGTGCGGTCAGAAAGAGATTGAATTCAAATGGATTTACCCTTATACAACTTGCTATGGGCAGAATTACAGCAGCAGTTTTGGGTCCCTACCAACCATGATGCTTAAGCGCTTTACAGCATGTAGTCTATCTGAGCTTTGGCACGGGACACTGCAGGTTAGGACCTGTCTCTACTTTGCTCTGTGTCTATGTAACGTACTGTTTTATTTTTAATTATTTTTTATTTCACCTCTATTTAACCAGGTAAGCCAGTTGAGAACAAGTTCTCATTTACAACTGTGAGCTGGCCAAGACAAAGCAAAGCAGTGCAACAAAAACAACAACAACACAGTTACACATGGGATAAACAAACGTACAGTCAATAACACAATAGAAAACTCTATGTACAGTGTTTGCAAATGTAGTAAGATTAGGAAGGTAAGGCAATAAATAGGCCATAGTGGCGAAATAATTACAATTTAGCATTAACACTGGAGTGATAGATGTGCAGATGATGTGCAAATAGAGATACTGGGGTGCAAAATTAGCAAAAATAATAATATGGGGATGAGGTAGTAGGGTAGGCTATTTACAGATGGGCTGTGTACAGGTGCAGTGATCGGTAAGCTGCTCTGACAGCTGATGCTTAAAGTTATTGAGGGAGATGGTAGTCTCTAGCTTCAATGATTTTTACAATTCATTTCAGTCATTGGCAGCAGAGAACTGGAAGGAATGGCGGCCAAAGGAGGTGTTGGCTTTGCTACGGGTGGGTGTTGCTATGGTGACCAGCGAGCTGAGATAAGGCAGGGATTTACCTAGCAAAGACTTATAGATGACCTGGAGCAAGTGTGTTTGGTGACGAATATGTAGTGAGGGCCAGCAACGAGAGCGTACAGGTCGCAGTGGTGGGTAGTATATGGGGCTTTGGTGACAAAACGGATGGCACTGTGATAGACTACATCCAATTTGCTGAGTAGAGGCTATTTTGTAAATTACATCCCCAAAGTCAAGGATCAGTAGGATAGTCAATTTTACAAGGGCATGTTTGGCAGCATGAGTGAAGGAGGCTTTGTTGCGAAAGAGGAAGCTGATTCTAGATTTAAGTCAGACCCGTCGAGAGTAGTGATGATAGTCCGGTGGGTGGGTGTGGGCAGCATTCGATTGAAAAGCATGCATTTACTTTTACTGGCATTTAAGAGCAGTTGGAGGCCACGGAAGGAGTGTTGTATGGCATTGAAGCTCATTTGGAGGTTTGTTAACACAGTGTCCAAAGAAGGACCAAATGTATTCAGAATGGTGTCGTCTGCGTAGAGATGGATCTGAGAGTCACCAGCAGCGAGAGCGACATCATTGATATATACAGATAATGGAGTCTGCCCAAGAATTGAACCCTGTGGCACCCCCATAGAGACTGCCAGAGGTCCGGACAACAGGCCCTCCAATTTGACACCCTGAACTCTATCTGAGAAGTAGTTGGTGAACAAGGCATCCTTTTGAGAAACCAAGGCTATTGAGTCTGCCAATAAGAATGCGGTGATTGACAGAGTCTTAAGCCTTGGCCAGGTCGATGAAGACGGCTGCACAGTAATGTCTTTTATCAATGGCGGTTATGATATCGTTTAGGACCTTGAGCGTGGCTGAGGTGCACCCATGACCAGCTCGGAAACCATAGTGCATAGCAGAGAAGGTACGGTGGAATTCAAAATAGTCGGTGATCTGTTTGTTAACTTGGCTTTCTAGAGTGTCTCCCCTTTTGAAGCGGCAGCTTTCCAATCTCTAGGAATCTCAGACGATAAAGAGAGGTTGAACAGGCTAGTAATAGGGGTTGCAACAATTGCTGCGGGGGGTGCAGAGCTGTTGGCCGGGGTAGGGGTAGCCAGGTGGAAAGCATGGCCAGCCGTAGCAAAATGCTTATTGAAATTCTCGATTATCGTAGATTTATCGGTGGTGACAGTGTTTCCTTGCCTCAGTGCAGTGGGCAGCTGGGAGGAGGTGTTTTGTAATTGGTGTGACAGGATGCAAATTTCTGTTTGAAAAAGCTAGCCTTTGCTTTTCTAACTGACTGTCTATATTGGTTCCTGACTTCCCTGAAAAGTTGCATATCGTGGGGGCTATTCGATGCTAATGCAGTACGCCACAGGATGTTTTTATGCTGGTCAAGGGCAGTCAAGTCTGGAGTGAACCAAGGGCTATATCTGTTCTTAGTTCTACATTTTTTGAATGGGGCATGCTTATTTAAGATGGTGAGGAAAGCACTTTTAAAGAACAACCAGGCATCTTCTACGGGATGAGGTCAATGTCCTTCCAGGATACCCGGGCCAGATCGATTAGAAAGGCCTGCTCGCTGAAGTGTTTTAGGGAGTGCTTGACAGTGATAAGGGGTGGTCGTTTGACCATGGATCCATTACGGACGCAGGCAATGAGGCAGTGATCGCTGAGATCCTGGTTGAAGACAGCTTAGGTGTATTTGGAGGGCAAGTTAGTCAGGATGATATCTATGATGGTACCCATGTTTACGGATTTAGGGTTGTACCTGGTAGGTCCCTTGATAATTTGTGTGAGATTGAGGGCATCTAGCTTAGATTGTAGGACGGCCGGGGTGTTAAGCATATCCCAGTTCAGGTCACCTAACAGTACGAACTCTGAAGATAGATGGGGGGCAATCAATTCACATATGGTGTCCAGGGCACAGCTGGGGGCTGAGGGGGTCTGTAACTGTTTGGGCACAGACCTGGAAAGTATGACAGAACTCTGCAGGCTAACTCTGCAGTAGATTGCAACTCTGCCACCTTTAGCAGTTCTATCTTGGCGGGAAATATTGTAGTTGGGGATGGAAATTTCAGAATTTTTGGTGGCCAGGATTCATATACGGCTAGGTCATCAGGGTTGGCGGAGTGTGCTAAAGCAGTGAATAAATCAAACTTAGGGAGGAGGCTTCTGATGTTAACTTGCATGAAACTAAGGCTTTTACGGTTACAGAAGTCAATACATGAGAGTGCCTGGGGAATAGGTGTAGTACTGTGGGCAGTGTGCACATAGCCTGTCTTCTCTTGAGAGCCAGGTCTGCCTACGTCGGCCTCTCTCAATAGCAAGGCTATGCTCACTGAGTCTGTACATAGTCAAAGCTTTCCTTAAGTTTGGGTCAGTCACAGTGATCAGGTATTCTGCCACTGTGTACTCTCTGTTTAGGTCAAGTAAGTTTGTTTTCTCATGATGTGGTTGGGTCTAATTGTGTTGCTGACCTGGGGCTCTGTGGGGTCTGTTTGTGTTTGTGAACAAAGCCCCAGGACCAGCTTGCTTAGGGGACTCTTCTCCAGGTTCATCTCTCTGTAGGTGATGGCTTTGTTATGGAAGGTTTGGGAATCGCTTCCTTTTAGGTGGTTGTAGAATTTAACGTCTCTTTTCTGGATTTTGATCATTAGAAGGCATCGGCCTAATTTTGCTCTGCATGCATTATTTGGTGTTTTACGTTGTACACTGAGGATATTTTTTAAGAATTCTGCATGCAGTGTCTCAATTTGGTGTTTGTCCCATTTTGTGAATTCTTGGTTGGTGAGCGGAACCCCAGACCTCTCAACCATAAAGGGCAATGGGTTCTAGAACTCATTCAAGTATTTTTAGCCAGATCCTAATTGGTATGTATGTCCTAATTTTATGTTAGTGTAGAACACCTGTCTGGTGTGTGTAGTTCTCTGTGTGCAGTGTGTACTAGTGTGCGTTGTTGTCCTCTCTCTCTCTCTCTCTCTCTCTCTCTCTCTCTCTCTGTCTGTCTGTCTGTCTGTCTGTCTGTCTGTCTGTCTGTCTGTCTGTCTGTCTGTCTGTCTGTCTGTCTGTCTGTCTGTCTGTCTGTCTGTCTGTCTGTCTGTCTGTCTGTCTGTCTGTCTGTCTGTCTGTCTGTCTGTCTGTCTGTCTGTCTGTCTGTCTGTCTGTCTGTCTGTCTGTCTGTGTCTTTCTTTGATGATCTTCTGTGTAATGAACTGTGTACGCGACCAATAAACTTTGATTTTATTTTATTTGAAAGAATGCTCACAGCTAAACATGTAAGGAGCATACACACCATACCAGTATGAGATACATGTATATTGATTCTAAACCAATGTATTATTATTTTTATATTCTGTAGTTGTTGTTTTACTTCACAGGACAAACAATGGATGTATTTTGTGTTCAGCTATACCTTGTCCACCGTAAAGAAGAAAGATCGAGCTTGGTTATTAAGAAGAGAACATTTCACCCTCTGGCTCATCATTCTCTCTGAATGTTTAATTCTATTCCATCCTCTTTGTTGGTGGAATTTTCCCAACATTGGCAAAAGGAGTAAAACAATGGGATACTCCTGGGGCCTGATTAGGTCAGCATGCTTCCCGTCTCGGAGAGATCATTTGGAATTCTGTTTCCATGTGGAATGTGAATATGATTTACAGGGTAATTATTCCTGCCCCGGTTCTCCCTCCAGCCCCCTCTGCTCTACTCTGCTTTGTGTTCTCCGATACGCCTTTTCGTCATGGAGCCTGATCGATGTATTCAGCACGCTGCTCTGCCCCGACACACTGTTTGTGTATGTGTGTGCATGGCAGTGTAGTATCTGGGTGTTTTGTTTTTATCATTGTGTGTAGAACAATGTGTTTTAAAAGTTTACCCCAAATCCAGAAACTCCCAAGTGATTCCATACATTGAAACTCTCTCCCTGGAGTGCAGAACTGAGACAGCTGCTAAAACAGCTGGATGCAGGCCTCGCTCTGCTCCATTGTCAGTGAAAGTATGATTGTTTTATTGAATGCGTACGGCCAAATTAGCGATTTTGGTCAAAAGTACTATCGTTTTTGAGTCAGTAAATTATACTTTTTTCCCCCCACATAAAACATTTGCGATTATTTTATATCATTATTTTATGTAGCCGAGTCCCACAGCAGTGGAGATGGGGAACAACTGTGCATGAGCGCCCTTGTGGGGGATACCCTGCTCACGGTAAGCCCTTATATGGAGCTTGATGTCACAGTTTATTTGGTGGAAGACGGATCTTGTGTTAAAGTTGATATGCAAAGTGGAAAAATTGATGTCAGCAAGAACAGGCTGGTGATTGGTCCCTGGCTGCACTTTATACAGGAAACCAAGGAAAGAAGCCACCGAATGTTAGTTACAAAGCGATGCAGACGATGGTTAGTAGCGATTAGAAATAGTTAATACGATGTACAAACTCTGCAGCCAAGCTTGCACCGCCGTGTGTAGCAAGCACTTCCGCGACGATGCGTATGAAGATATCCAATCTGAAACGATGGGGACAGACAAGTGAAAGGAAGCTAAGACACAGCTGTTGCTACTGTATTTCTATGATTGTCACACCTTGATCTGTTTCACCTGTCTTTGTGATTGTCTCCACCCCCCTCCAGGTGTCGCCCATCTTCCTCGTTATCCCCAGTGAATTTATCACTGTGTTTGGCTGTTGCCAGTTTGTTTTGTTCTTCAAGCCTGCCAGTGTTCTCTCTCTCTCTCTCTCTCTCTCTCTCTCTCTCTCTCTCTCGCTCTCTCTCTCGCTCTCTCTCTCGCTCTCGTCCCTGTTTTCTTGGTTTCCCGGTTTCGACCTTTCCTTGTCTGCCCTGACCCTGAGCCTGCCTGCCGTCTTGTATCTTTGCCCCACTACTCTGGATTACTGAACTCTGCTTGCCCCTGACCTGTCTTTTGCCTGCCCCCTGTTGGTATAATAAACATTTGTTATTCCAAACGTTGTCTGCGTCTGGGTCTCACCTGTACGCTGATAATGACTGGATCTGGAGCAGTGCCAAAATACATAGGCGCGTTTGAGAAAAGGGACCGAGCTAGCATGTGGAGGTATGTAGCCCAGCCTGACTCTTGAAGTTCAAGGTGTTCTTATTGTGTTACTACCATTGCATCATATCATGGAGACATAGAGGCCTAGGTTCTCTACAGGTTAGCATATGTGCCATATGTATTTATGACAAGGGGGGTTGAGGAGACAATAGACATTGTCTCCTTACATTGCAGAATAGAATATCCCAAAAACATTGTGATAAATAAACAGGCTATACAATGAGTGTTCAAAACATCAGAGGGTGAATGAGCAAGATAAAATATTTAAGTGACTTTGAATGGGCTATGGTTGTAGGTGCCAGGTGCACCAATTTGAGAGTGTCAAGAACTACAACGCTCCTTGGTTTTTCACGCTCAACAAAATGTGGAATAAGTCAAGGGGTATGAATACTTTCTGAAGGCACATACAGAAAATACTGCAGTATGGAATCATATGTCATCAGCAGTGTTCTAAATCACATGTCATCAACAGTGTTCTAAGTCATATGTCATCAGCAGTGTTCTAAATCACATGTCATCAACAGTGTTCTAAGTCATATGTCATCAGCAGTGTTCTAAATCATATGTCATCAACAGTGTTCTAAGTCATATGTCATCAGCAGTGTTCTAAATCACATGTCATCAACATTGTTCTAAGTCATATGTCATCAGCAGTGTTATAAATCACATGTCATCAACAGTGTTCTAAGTCATATGTCATCAGCAGTGTTATAAATCACATGTCATCCACATGTCATCAACAGTGTTCTAAGTCATATGTCATCAGCAGTGTTCTAAATCACATGTCATCAACAGTGTTCTAAGTCATATATCATCAGCAGTGTTCTAAATCACATGTCATCAACAGTGTTCTAAGTCATATGTCATCAGCAGTGTTCTAAATCACGTCATCAACATTGTTCTAAGTCATATTTCATCAGCAGTGTTCTAAATCACATGTCATCAACAGTGTTCTAAGTCATATGTCATCAGCAGTGTTCTAAATCACGTCATCAACATTGTTCTAAGTCATATTTCATCAGCAGTGTTCTAAATCACATGTCATCAACAGTGTTCTAAGTCATATGTCATCAGCAGTGTTCTAAATCGCATGTCATCAACAGTGTTCTAAGTCATATGTCATCAGCAGTGTTCTAAATCACATGTCATCAACATTGTTCTAAGTCATATGTCATCAGCAGTGTTCTAAATCACATGTCATCAACAGTGTTCTAAGTCATATGTCATCAGCAGTGTTCTAAATCGAAATCCAAAATTAGATTAGGTGTGTTTCTCCTGTTGTAGATGATGATCAGACAGAGATTGACAGCTCAGCGATCTTGTTTACTTTAACATTTGAACATAGAGATGTTACATAACGGTCCTTGTTTGTAAATTGTGTTGGATCCAATAGGCTCTATATAAAGGCCCTATGGGTCCTGGTCAAAAGCAGTGTCATTTGGAACACACATTTGGACAGTGGTACCTCACAGTGAGGGAGAAGCAGCACACACACAGGTCTGATGTGTTTGTCCAGTAATCAAGAGGACTCATGGCTCATGTCATGGTGCTAAGCTAACAATGGTACTACTTGGCAGACAGACAGTCAGTTGCCCAAGTTGTATCGCAGCAATCAGACACTATTGTGTCCCTCGCTAAAGGGGGTTCTTTCAGCCTGTCATGAGGCTCTCCAGTCCCAGCTCCTCTCTGTGTCTTGTCTGTATGGGCTCTTAGTGGTTGGTCTCTCAGTATTTTACTCCCTGGCTCATTGGAACACAATAGGATAACACAAAAACACGCAAAGAAGAGCTACACCTCAAATCAAATCAAATGTTATTGGTCACATACACATATTTAGCAGATGTTATTGCGAGTGTAGTGAAATGCTTGTGTTCCTAGCTCCAACAGTGCAGTAGTATCTAACAATACACAACAATACACACAAATCTAAAAGTATAAGGATGGAATGAAGAAATGTAGTATTAGTATTAGGATGAGCAATGTCATTGACTAAAATACACTCTATATAGTAAATCAGTATGTAAACATTATTAAAGTGACTAGTGTTCCATTATTAAAGTGACCAGTGACCTCAGAGACACACACCCTACATTTACCACCGTTGACACAGAATATTTTTAGGTTTTGAGTCGTGTACTTTTCAACATAAAATATTTGCAATTTTATATCATTATTTTATGTAGCTGAGTGCCACAGCAGCGGAGATAGGTAACAACTGCGCATGTGTGTGCGCCCTCGTGGGGGAAAACCCTGCTACGTAGAAATGTCACGATGTGCCCTTATATGGAGCTTTATGTCACAGATTCAAGTATTTTTGGGGGGAGAAGTAGTGAGGATACTGAAGACAATACAGTCGCGTTATACACAGACTGTACAAAACATGCTCATGACAGACTGACCAGGTGAATCCAAGTGGAAACTATGATCCCTTATTGATGTCAATTGTTAAATCCACTTCAATCAGTGTAGATGAAGGGCAGGAGACAGGTTAAAGAAGGATTTTTAAGTCTTGAGACAATTGAGACATCCATTCAGACGGTGAATGGGAAAGACAAAACGGGGTGTGGTAGTAGGTGTCAGGCGCAACAGTTTGAGTGGGTCAAGAACTGCAACGCTGCTGGGGTTTTCATGCTCACAATTTAATCCATTAATAATAATAAATAAATTCAGGCTTTAACACAAAAATTTAAAAAAGGCCAGGGGTGTGAATACTTTCTGAAGGCACTGTATGTATGGATGTATGGATGGATGGATGTATGGATGTATGGATGTATGGATGGATGGATGGATGGATGGATGGATGGATGGATGGATGGATGGATGGATGGATGGATGGATGGATGGATGGATGGATGGATGCATGTATGTGGAAGGGGAGGAGAGTATAGTGTATGTGATTATGAAGCAGTAGAGAGAGAAGATGCAGTCTGCTGAATCCAGTTCAAAGCCCAAGAACAAAGTCCTCCTCATTCAGCCCCTGCTAGCTTTGGAGGAGGTCGTCATGGGAACCTTAAATCCCCTACACACACAGACAACATGGAAGTGCACTGAGGTAAAAATAAAACAACCAAATCTTCTCTCTCTTTCTCTTTCACTCCCACTCTCTTTCACTCTCCCTCCCTCTCTTTCACTCTCTGTCTCTCTCTCTTTTAAACACACAAAACACAACTATCTCTTTTCCTTTCATCACCTCTCTCTTTTTCTTTCTGTCTCTCTCTTTCTGACACGCTGCTCCTGGGAAAAAAAACATAATTATTTAAAAGCTTTGTCTTGTTTGTTTTCTTGGTTTAATGTCAATTATTCAAATCAGGACCAAGCTTTGCCGGTTTAGCGAGTATGTGTGTATGTGTGAGGGACTTCTCTTCAGGTCTAAAGAGATGCTGGAACAATACAATTATACCTGCGAATGAGAGCGCGAGCCACAGCCCACTAGGCAGAGTGTGTACCATTATCTCTGAGAGGATTGCATAGTAACAGCGTACCCAGGCAGGCACAGCCTCTAAAACAGATGCATCTCCTAGAGGAAGACCAGGGAAGATGTGTCAAAGGTAGGAATTGATTGACCACAATCTGCTTGAGGGAAACCCCAACTTCCTTCCATTCTAGACATGCCAGTTGAATTCTCTTAACCACACAATGCTAGAACAAGATATACTACTTGATACATCTCAGTTCTGGATGTCCTGACCTGAATGTTTGGTGCATTCAGTCCACAGGTCATGTTGGGTAGCTTAGTGTGTTGGGTTATTTTGGTTATGTGTAACGTGGGCACAGAGAAAGCTACAGAGATAGATAGATAGATAGATAGATAGATAGATAGATAGATAGATAGATAGATAGATAGATAGATAGATAGATAGATAGATAGATAGATAGATAGATAGATAGATAGATAGATAGATAGATAGATAGATAGATAGATAGATAGATAGATAGATGAGGAGACAAAGAGAGAGGATGTTCATGGATAGACAGGGTGTTTATTGGTAGACTGGGTGTTCATGGGTAGACGGGGTGTTTATTGGTAGACTGGGTGTTCATGGGTAGACGGGGTGTTTGGGGTGAGAAGGGTTATGCATAATAGACACACAGCTCCTTCGCTGGCTGGCATGGCAGAGCTTACTGCTGCAGCACAAATACCCAGCAGCACTTACACTCGTATACACACAGACGGACAGGCAGACAGGCAGGCAGGCAGGCAGGCAGGCAGACAGACAGACAGACAGACAGACAGACAGACAGACAGAGTGTGGGTTAGATAGTCCTCAACTTTCCTCTGTGGGTTAGATAGTCCTCAACTTTCCTCTGTGGGTTAGATAGTCCTCAACTTTCCTCTGTGGGTTAGATAGTCCTCAACTTTCCTCTGTGGGTTAGATAGTCCTCAACTTTCCTCTGTGGGTTAGATAGTCCTCAACTTTCCTCTGTGGGTTAGATAGTCCTCAACTTTCCTCTGTGGGTTAGATAGTCCTCTACCTTCCTCTGTGGGTTAGATAGTCCTCTTCCTTCCTCTGTGGGTTAGATAGTCCTCTTCCTTCCTCTGTGGGTTAGATAGTCCTCTTCTTTCCTCTGTGGGTTAGATAGTCCTCATCACACAGCAAGATAGCCAACAAGAACAGCTTCCTTTGCCATTTCGCTAAGCCCCTAAAATAGAGATGGGTTAATTGAGACGTTCATATGTCTCTTAGTGTTGTCTTAGTGGCTTCTCTGAAGTCTAGTATGTTTCTCCAAGATAATAATAATAGTTCTGGAACATTAGCAATGGTTGGCCGCCTGGCCACTCTGTTGGGGTCTGTAAAGACTGACGCTATCTTCCATCCCTATATATGAACATGAGTGTAGCATTTATCTATCATATTTAATAGGCTCTTTTGTAATGCAATTTCCCTGTCAACCTCAGAATGGAGTGCTCAGAGTGCTGCCACGTATGGAAGCAAAGTCTGATCTCATGTGATTGCGTTGTGGCAACCTATTGTTAACGCTTCCCTGCCACAGAGAGAAGCAGCAGGCTGTCTCTGTGTATAATTCTCCAGGTCCACCATGCCATGTTATTGTAGTGATCGGGTTGTGTCTGGGAGTGTGTGAGAGTGTTTTGCATATGAATGGGGTGGTGACAGAGGGGGTAGTAGTATTTGAAGACTGCAGGTTGTTGTAGTGCTGGTCCAGGCTTTTCATCAGCCCTGAGGTAGGCTAGCAGCACACATAATTGATCCGATCCATGGGCACGCTAACTGAGCAGGCCTTTCTGCTCGGGAGAGAGCCGGCATTCAAAAACATGAAGATCCCATGAAAGTAGACCTTTTCACTGCACTCTGCTTCTTGCCCTACCTATTTCAAGTCATTACACTTTAATTTCACATAGCTGGGTTTTGAAAATAGATTTCACGGTTGTCAATGAGATGAAGGAAACCGAACATGACTCGTTCAGACATGCAGTAGGTCGGTAATGTACTTTACTGTCGTATTGTGTATCTCAGTGAGGTAACGTGTTGTTTTCTGTGTGTTTTCTGTTCCAGCTGACATCATATCCACGGTTGAGTTCAACCCAACAGGAGAGCTGCTGGCGACCGGGGACAAGGGAGGGAGAGTAGTGGTGTTCCAGAGAGAACAGGAGGTAAGACTGGCCCAGACACCCTACTACTCATGTCTTTCACATCCTGGTACTCTGTTTTACTATGAGTCACTAACTCGGGGGTCCTCAACCCTGTTCCTGGAGAGCTACCCTCGTGTATGTTTTAGTTCCAACCCCAATCGTAACTAACATGGTTACTTTTATCAACCAGCTAATTATTAGAATCAGGTGAGCTAGATTAGGGTTGGAGTGAAAACCTACAGGACGGTAGCTCTCCAGGAACAGGGCTGGAAATCCCTGTACTAACCATTCGACATCTAGCTCAAGGTTTCCCAAACTTGATCCTGGCAACCCCAAAGGGTGCAGGTTTTGGTTTTTTTTCCCAAGCACTGCACAGTTGATTCAAATAATCAATTAATCATCAAGCAATTTGATCATTTGAATCAATCATGTATTGTTAGGGCCGAATTTGGGAAAGGCTGATCTAGCTAATGAACCTGCATCTAATGAACCTATACTGAATCTTTAATGAAATAACATCATCGCCACGTTCATTACCATTCATTGATGGTGTTACAGTTACATTCCCTGGGTTACTGTGTAGTCGTAGTGGTGTTGAAAGGCTGTGGATGTTTATTCAGTGGTTGTAGGAGGTATTATGGAGAGATTACGGGCCACTCTGGGAGGCCTATAGCACCTCCTATGGAAGCTGGATGAAAGGACTAGACAGCGTCAGAATCATCTGTCTGGCTGTGGTGAAAATATGACTGTCAGGGACTGACTGCATGAATCCCCCCTTCCTTTATCCTCTCTTCCGTTCTTTCTCCTTCCAGCTGATTTCAAGGCGCTCCATAGTATCCACTAATCCCCACACCAGAGGCCCTCCCGTCTCCTGTCTCCCCCATCCCCCACCTTCCCCTGTCTTCACCCCCGCAGAGGGCAAATCTGTTTCCATTACTATCCTCCCCTCCTGTTTGGTCATCTGATTTGGCTCTATTGATTCTGAAGCTTCCTGAGGTGAGGCCTGTCCTGCCGTGTTGGCCGAGTGGAGGCTAGGTTGCTGGGCTCCCGTTGAGCAATCTACCCCACCCTGACTACACATCCTGACAAGCTTACAATAGATTGAACCCACTTTTGCCTGATTTCTCGAATTTCTACTCACTGAAAAATACCATGTGGAGGCAAAATGACTGTACTATGTCAGCAGTTATGTCAATCCGTGCGATGCCTGAGAGGGATTTTGGTGACTGCTCCACATACTACAGTCCCCATGCTTTGTTGGTTCCTGGATTTTTGACAACCCCCAACCCCCATATGTATGCTTGATATAGAAAGCAGAAACCTGGCCATCAACACGTTTAATGCTGTGCAAGTCATACGTCGCTGTTTCACAGATTTTGTCTATTCAATGCAAATAGGACAACCCCCGTCTCTCAAATTGTATTGAATGTACCTCTTCTCTGTATCCTCATGCTGCAATATTATCAAACTTCACTGGCCTATCAAATCAAATTGTATTAGTCACATACAGTTTACAGCAGGTATAAAAGGTGCAACAAAATTATTATGTACAAGCTCCCTCAACAATGCAGTACATTAGTCAATAACAATATTAACAATAAAAGAGTCAAAAATAACAATTAGTAGAAGAGGAAGTAATGGACTGGATTTACACTGTTGTTACCAATATAGAGTGGGTAGTGACTTGGTCATGCAGTCCATGTTTTAATAACTGAATATACCAGCATATCTTCCACAAACTCAAACATTCTCCTTGTTGTTTCAGAGTAAGAACCAGCCCCACAGGAGAGGGGAGTACAATGTTTACAGCACCTTCCAGAGTCACGAGCCTGAGTTTGACTACCTTAAGAGCCTGGAGATCGAGGAGAAGATCAACAAGATACGATGGCTGCCTCAACAGAACGCTGCCTACTTCCTCCTCTCCACCAATGGTGAGCCACTTACTCCTATCCACCAATGGCAAGCCACACTGCTAGTCCTAGTGACGTCTAGGAAGTAACATGCGTTATGTGAGCAGAGTCGCGCCTATTAGTTCTAAAATGCTCATACCATTTTTGGGTTGCATGTTGGTAGAGCACCTTTGTTCTAGTGACATCACCATATCTAACTGCTCACTAGACCAGTCAATGTTAATGTTTGTTAATGGTTCCATTACCTCCATTACATTATTTATTGCATTGTAAGGCCCATTGATGTTAGCCAAGCAGCAGTTTTATGTTGAGTTAAGTGCCACCAGAGGCAGGAAGTGACCTTTACAATAATGCAGTACCCTTCCTTTCGCCTTTCACTAAATGTATTAGACGGGGAACTTGAATCAGAGCAGAGTGCTATCTTTGGACACATCAGTGGAACAAGCTAGGCTGGCATCAGGAAACTTGAATCAGGTTAATTGGAGGCTATTGATCTCAACTGATATATCTCTTATCTATTTATGTCATGCCAACCCTCAGCAATGGCCTGCTTCCAATACTGCAGCAGCGCAGCAGACTACTGAGTCCCCCTTAGTACAGCTAGTTATCTCCAGCCAGCCAGCCAGCCAGCCAGCCAGCCAGCCAGCCAGGCCAGCACACCTTTGCTTTATCCCGGCTATTACCAAACTGGGGTACACGTACCCCCAGGGGTACGCGCAATGCTGTCGGGGGTACTCCAAATAAAAACGTGATTCACATTTTCAAACAGTCCATTTCGATTTTACAACAGAGCTATACATTTGGGTGATGTTTTTCTCTCTCGCCTGAGTAGCCTCGTTTCACTGCCAAAAATAAAATGAAACCATCTAGTGTTCAGCAAAATAACAACACAATGTCAAATACAGTTAGCCCTAGTCAAATAATGAACATCCAATCACATTAACCGGTACTCTCTCGCGGGAATTCTACTAACATTCCAAACGTAGCTGCTGCTCATTCCGTTTGCCCTGAAAATGTTTAAATGGTAAAAAAAGTAAGGCCCGCGTCCGTAGAGACACACACGGTTGTACTACACCTGTACCTGTCCACGACACAAGTTGTTCTGCTTCCACGAGCACATACAATGCTAGCATCAGTAATTCTACATGTGTTATTAGCCCAGCTAGTATGGACACTGCCAGTTGTGAATCTGATGCAGCCAAAGAGCTACTGCCCCCTTACCCGGGAAAACACTGAACAACAGACAGGGACGTTGGAGCATCGAAGAGGCGCAAATATGATGAGAACTACATTGATTTCGGGTTTCCTCAGCCACAGTGTGGTATATGTGCAAAAGCACTATCTCACAACTCAATGAAACCATTCTTGCGCAGACATTTAGAAACGAAACATGCCAATTTTAAAAATAAGCCACAGGGGTTTTTGGAGTGAGAATTAAGACGTGTATAAAAGCAACAGATACCATTAATAAGAAGGTTCTAGAAGCGTCTTACATAGTGAGCTACCGAGTGGCTCGGACAGGCAAGCCCCATACTATTGTGGAGGACTTAATTCTTCCTGCTGCCGCGGATATGGCTGGGACAATGCTGGGGGGAAAAGGCCAAAAGATCTATACAGACAATGCCTTCATCAAACACTGTTTCACACACATCAGTGACATGGCAGGAGATGTTTTGAAACAATTACTGCTTTGCATACAAGCCAGTGAATTCTATGCGTTACAGCTGGATGAGTCAACAGATGTGGTGGGCCTGGCACAGCTCCTGGTATACAGTATGTCCGTTACGTTTATGGGGGGGTCAATTAAGGAAGACATCCTCTTCTGCAAACCGCTGGAAACCAGGACAACAGGGGATGATATTTGGACAGTACTGGACAGCTTTGTGACATCAAATGGACTTTGGAGGTCAAGATGTGTTGGTATCTGTACTGATGGCTATGACAGGGAGACTTGGAGTGGTAACAACATACAGAAGCGCGCTGGTTATCAAGGGGCAAAGTATTGACACATTTTTTTTAAATTGAGAGATGAGCTTAAAGTTTTCTTTACTGAACATAATTTTCACTTGTCTCACCGCTTGCATGATGACGAGTTTCTCACACGACAGGCCTATCTGGGTGACCTTTTTTCTCGCCTGAATGATCTGAATCTAGGATTATGAAATCAATGAAATCAAATCAAATTTAGCAGATGTTAATGCGGGTGTAGCGAAATGCTTGTGCTTCTAGCTCCGACAGTGCAGTAATATCTAACAAGTAATATCTAACAATTAGAAACTAGGACTATATACATATATGGACGAGCGGCATAGACTAAGATACAGTAGAATAGTATTGAATACAGCATATACACTACCGTTCAAAAGTTTGGGGTCACTTAGAAATGTCCTTGTTTTTGAAAGAAAAGCTAATTTTTTGTCCATTAAAATAACATCAAATTGATCAGAAATACAGTGTAGACATTGTTAATGTTTTAAATGACTATTGTAGCTGGAAACAGCTGATTTTTTTTACATAGGCTTACAGAGGCCCATTATCAGCAACCATCACTCCTGTGTTCCAATGGCACATTGTGTTAGCTGATCCAAGTTGATCATTTTAAAAGGCTTATTGATCATTAGAAACCCCTTTTGCAATTAAGTTAGAATTATGTTATGAAAACTGTTGTGCTGAATAAAGAAGCAATAAAACTGGCCTGTGTGGGTGGTCCATTTCAGTTTGTCAACTTGTAGCTTTCCACCTTAGTAGTCCACTGTAGTAGTCCCGTTGATGTGGGGGGTGTCCACGATCATCTGTTTCCTGAAGTCCACGATCATCTCCTTTGTTTTGTTGACGTTGATTGCGAGGTTGTTTTCCTGGCACCACACTTCCAGAGCCCTCACCTCCTCCCTGTAGGCTGCCTCGTCATCGTTTGTAATCAAGCCTACTACTGTTGTCGTCTGCAAACTTGATGACTGAGTTGGAGGCGTGCTTGGCCACGCAGTCATGGGTAAACAGGGAGTACAGGAGGGGGCTGAGCACGCACCCTTGTGGGGCCCCAGTGTTGAGGATCAATGTGCGGGACAAAATTGAGGCTATGATAAAGAAGTTGGAGCTTTTCTCTGTCTGCATTAACAAGGACAACACACAGGTCTTTCCATCATTGTATGATTTTTTGTGTGCAAATGAACTCAAGCTTACGGACAATGTCAAATGTGATATAGCGAAGCACGTGGATGCCCTGCATCCAGTCCACTTACCGATATCTGAACAAGAGAGCCTCATCGAAATTGCAAAAAGCGGTTCTGTGAAATATGTAATCAATAGCCACTGCCAGATTTCTGGATAGGGCTGCGCTCAAGAGTATCCTGCCTTGGAAAAACGTGCTGTTAAAAGACACTGATGCCCTTTGCAACCACATACCTATGTGAGAGTGGATTCTCGGCCCTCACTAGCAAGAAAACTAAATACAGGCACAGACTGTGTGTGGAAAATGATTTAAGACTGAGACTCTCTCCAATACAACCCAACATTGCAGAGTTATGTGCATCCTTTCAAGCACACCCTTCTCATTAACCTGTGGTGAATTATTCACAATTTTCGATGAAAAAATAATGTTTAATATGTAAGATGGCTAAATAAAGAGCAAAATGATTGATTATCATTATATTATTATTAGTGCCCTGGTCCTATAAGAGGTCTTTGTCACTTCCCACAAGCCGGGTTGTGACAAAAACTAATTCTTATGTTTAATAAATGTATTGTAAAGTGTGTGTGTGGCAGGCTTGGTGGCAAATGGTGGCAAAAAACAACATTTGAGAGTGTGCTGACCCTGGTGCAAGAGGGGGTACACAGCTGGAGGTTGAATGTTTGAAGGGGTATGGGACTATTAAAAGTTTGGGAACCACTGCTTTAGCCTATCCCAAGCCTGCTGTTACTCACCCCTCCTCCTCCTCTTCCTCCTCCCCTTCCTCCTCCTCCTCCTCTTCTCTCTGCAGATAAAACAGTGAAGCTGTGGAAGGTCAGTGAGCGGGACAAGAGACCGGAGGGCTACAACCTGAAGGACGAGGATGGGAGGTTCCGAGACCCCACCACCATCACCGCCCTGCGTGTAAGATGCTAACCCTTCCCCCACTAGTGTCACCACAGCCCCACCACCATCACCGCCCTGCCTGTAAGATGCTAACCCTTCCCCCACTAGTGTCACCACAGACCCACCACCATCACCGTCCTGCGTGTAAGATGCTAACCCTTCCCCCACTAGTGTCACCACAGCCCCACCACCATCACCGCCCTGCATGTAAGATGCTAACCCTTCCCCCACTAGTGTCACCACAGCCCCACCACCATCACCGCCCTGCGTGTAAGATGCTAACCCTTCCCCCACTAGTGTCACCACAGCCCCACCACCATCACCGCCCTGCCTGTAAGATGCTAACCCTTCCCCCACTAGTGTCACCACAGACCCACCACCATCACCGCCCTGCGTGTAAGATGCTAACCCTTCCCCCACTAGTGTCACCACAGCCCCACCACCATCACCGCCCTGCCTGTAAGATGCTAACCCTTCCCCCACTAGTGTCACCACAGCCTACCCGGGCATCTCTGTGCCCACATTTGCAGTGCTACATACAGATGTTGAATGTGTCTGTCATCCTTCCTATGGCAGCCTATGCCTCCATCTCTCCCAGTGCCACAGAGGGTTTCAAGAAACTTGCCTGGTTTCATAACTTGCCAAATGCACGTATTTGTCAGTGTGGGGGTGGGGTGGGGGGTTAGTCCGGTTCTTATATGGGGGACACCAGGCGCCCATGCTGCTGACCACACATTAGCCAGGTCCTGGTGTGACCCATCTGTCTACACCAGCCTGTACATAGGGGTCATCATGCGCGATATATCAAATTCATTTGAAATATATGGCTGTGTGATATATCAAATTAATTTGAATGTATGTTTTTGCGCATTATTCCAAATGCCTGTATCGCAGAATCAAGGTTTTTTGTATTTTTCATTTTTATGAGCGTCCTCTTGTTCTCATGTTGTCATTTTGGTCTCGTCTCGTTCGCTCCTTCTGTGCTGTGCACCTTCCCATTTACACCAGAGATCTGTATATAATGACGAGATGCTCATGTATCTCTGTCCTAACACTTGTCCCAAAGGTAAGAAGGCAGGCGAAGCGTACAGAATGTGAACAAAACCAATACTGCCTAATGACTGAGGCTACTGAGGGCTAAGTAAAGGGAGAGGTGGTGATGATGGTCCGGGTGTGTGCGTAACCATGGGGAGCAGGTGTGCGTTATGATGATTGGTCAGTTTGTCGTGCGGGCATTACGGTACCATGTATTGCTAGCAGCATTTTAGTCAAATAAAGATTGTTATACTAGCTGTTTAGTGTGTGTTTTTAAAAATGTGCAATAAGCATAAAACAATTTTTTTGAGACCGTTGTTCATGCTTTATAATGCCTGCTACATTATCAGTGAATGTGCATAATGTTTGGTCCTGGTTACATTTGTAACAAAAAGGGCAGTTTTATAGACAGACCTGAAAGCCAGATAATTGATTATTGCAAAAAAAAAGCAGGTACAACTATTTTGATAAAATAATTAATTGATTAGTGGGTCTTATGGTTGTGGAAGGCATATATTCAGCCTAGTTTCACAAGCTCTGAAATCATTAGATTATTGCTGACTGTTTGAAATGGAGCATATTTGACCTTTATGTACAACGAAGCTTATTTAGAGAAAACATTAAAAAAAAAAAAAAAAATATATATATATATATATATATATATATATATATATATTGTGAATCGCCTATAAGCTTGAAAGAATAGAGATGTTTTTTAGGCCATATCGCCCAGCCATAATCAAATGTCATCCCCGTCTCCGTGGATACATGTTAGTTAAATGTTCGGATCAGCTCTTAAATCTGGTGCAAACAGTGGATTGATGATGAGTAGATGCTTGTTTTCTGTTCACGTCATCGTGATACATGAAAGAACAATCCAGAACAACCATTGAAATTGGATCCTCTCCCTTTTCTTCACCACTCTCTTCTATATAAAAATTTAACTGAAATAGACACATATTCCTTTGTTCAAGAGCTCAGAGTCTTCCTCAGTAAATATCATATTGATTTAGTAGAGAAGTGAGCGGTGCAGAAACCCCTGCCTCACCCCAATCATCCCTCTCTCTTCATGCTCTTATTTTCCACCCTGGACCCAAATTGACCCTTAAGAAACGCAGCCTTTGGAAATCAATAGGAATCACATTACGCCTGAGAGATGGAATTGTGAAACATCATGGAATGGGAACAAGCTGGTGGGAGGGAGGGACAGTGTTCCAGGACTGGTCAGTTAGAGACTCCCAGGCTCATAGATGATTGGGCCTCCTGGCTGTCAGTCACTCTGAGAGGAAGCATGATGTCACCCATCAGAGAGGAGGCAGAATTTGCTGTCAGTCTGTCCCATTTCCCTGGCCTACAGGGGACCTTACTGACTACACTTAACCCTAAGTGGCCCGTCAGTGGTGGGACCAATATGGGATCAATGTTATTGAAAATGTCCACTGCTTACTACTACGAGTACCCCTGTCGATGCTCCTCTTCCTCGGATCCACTGGGGGTTTAGGGTGAGAGGGTATACTTGAAGGAGGATTTACTATCCATTTGTGTTGAGGCTGGCTTGATTCATGTCCAGGTCTATTGAGTATTTTAAACTGGCTGGTTTGAGCCCTGAATGCTGATTGGCATAACTCTAGACGGAAGCAGCTCCTCCTAGCGCTGGCTGCTTCATCTGAGAAACAGACGTTGATGTTAGGGCATGCCGATCGATCGGCAAGAGATCGGAATCGGCCGATTTCCACTCAAAATATGAGATCGGTGGTAGTCCGATTTTCCTTTCTAATGGCAGATACAGAAAACCGATCTTTGACGTTAAATACGTGAGCCAAGAGTTGATTTGCGCCAGTAAAGCTCTCAACGTGTCGGCCGTGTGGCAGTTTTACAACGTGTCGGAGACAGATGTAACTAATGCAATTTGCAATATATGTAAATCCAGTGTATCTCGAGGTGGAAGCAAATAAAAAAAATGTATACAACAAACTTAATAAGGCAATGTACGACGAAATATTGAGTGAAACTCCAGAGGCACGGGAAAGCAGCAGTGGAGCTGAATCACAGATGCAGCTTTACCTCTCAGAGGCAGGCATTCCACGGAGCGCACAACCTCTGGCTTACTGGCAGAACAACAAGGGCCGTTTCCCTGCTCTCCTAACCGTGACACGAGTTTACCTCTGCGCCCTCCACAAGTGTGGACAGCGAACGCTTGTTTAGCTCTGTTTCACATATCGTGGATGAAAAGAGGAACAGACTGTCTTCTGAAAAAGTGGAGATGCTCGTCTTTGTTCAAATAAATCTACCATTGATGCTTAAAAGTGAGAAACATATGGCATTGACGAATTAAGCTATTTTAAGTTTATCTCACTGCCTCACTTATTTTCAAAGGTCCATGTTCATAGGCTAATTCATTTGTTTCATAGAATGTTATTTTCTTTTTTTACAAAACCCCTACTAATTTTGTTTCTTTTTATTGCCTATTTGTTGGCTTTTTGGCATCATTTAAGTATTCTAAATATTCAGATTTGGAAACAGGCCATAGGCAGGTGTTATTCTAAAAATATTTTGATTAGCCTATTATATAAACTCTGTTTTGTTGCTAAAATAATACAGTTAGTGTCACTTTTTGTCAGGTTATTCTGTTTTGTTCCTAAATAATACAGGTAGTGGACATTTTTGTCAGGTTATAGCCTGCATTACTGCATTTGCTAGTTGTCAATAAAACGGCTTTAAATTCACCACAAATTTGGAGTTTATCTGGAATAAAAATGTATCTTTAATGAATAATATACATATAAAAAGTATAAAATCGGTATTGGCCGATTTTGAAGACTGAAAATCGGCAATCGGTATCGGCTTAAAAAAAGTAATCTGTGCACCTCTAGTTGATGTATGAGTGAATGACCTCAGCAGTCTCTCTCTCTCTCCTCCTCCTCCTCCTCCTCCCACTGTGTGATGCTCTCCACCTCCCGCTGTGTGATGGTCTCCTCCTCCCACTGTGTGATGATCTCCTCCCACTGTGTGATGGTGTGGCCTTGCCGTGGTGGTGAGAGACACTCATCATGCTAGCAGACTCATATCTGATAATCACATTGGCTGTGCCAGGCTGGGCCCTGCCTGTGTCTGTGTGTGGCGTTGACAGATGGTTTGTATTTCCTGTCAGACAGATACCCAATAATGGTCAGCCAAGCATGCACCCCGCAGTGAGTACACATCAGTGGACATGTCCCACTCCCCCTCTCTGTCACAAGGTATCACTCACTTTCTCATCCTCTCTCTGTCAACATTTCTCTCCGTCCAATATTCTCCATATTTATTTTCCCCTCTTCTTTCCCCAGTCTCTCTCTCTCTCTACTGAACATTTAGCTTTCTCCGTGCTGAGCCTATAGACCATTAGAGAATGAGGGATTATGGCTGAGAACTGTAGAAATATCATTCCAAGTGTGAAATGTATTTGTCTGTCGGGAGAGAGGCTGGAGGACAGCAGAAAATGTGAGTGCATGTGAGGCAGAGTGTGTTAGTGAAGTTAGGTTTGAGTGTGAGTGAAGGTAGGTTCCCCCAAGGCTACAGCTGCATGCTCTGTGAGGGTCGTTTACCAGCTTTCTGCTTCTAATGCTCTTCCAGCACAGTAAGGGGAATCACAGAGAGACCGGGGAATCACAGAGAGACCGGGGAATCACAGAGAGACCGGGGAATCACAGAGAGACCGGGGAATCACAGAGAGACCGGGGAATCACAGAGAGACCGGGGAATCACAGAGAGACATACTTTTGTATATTTATTTTATACTAGGCAACAAATTCTTATTTACAATGACGGCCTAGGAACAGTGGGTTAACTGCCTTGTTCAGGGGCAGAAAGACAGATTTTTCACCTTGTCAGCTCGGGGAATCGATCCAGCAACCTTTCGGTTACGGGCCCAACACTCTAACCACTCGGCTACCTGCCTGCCGCCCAGTGTATTTGAAACCAATTGTGGGGGTTTTGCCAATATGACTGTAGACATGGCCGCATGCCTATATAAAAAAATGTAAACTTGTTAACAGCTTCAAGGTTTCCTATCTCCTGCAGTCATTATCCATCTTAAAAGCCGAATGCTCTTCTATAAGAGTCCTCACATAGAGAGATAATGATCATGTGGCATCCTGCTGATTCCCCTGAGTTGGCATTACATTAGTCTAAATTGCGAGGAGCATTCGAGGCAAAATCTGGAACATTTGTCGAGGAATGGGCACATAAACTGTGTGAGTGTCGCATACGAGGCACTGCGCAGTGGGGTCTCGGTTTCTGTGGGGGCCCCCTGCCGTGTGGCGGGTATGTAGGTCTGGGTCTCTGTGGGGGGCCCCTGCCGTGTGGCGGGTATGTAGGTCTGGGTCTCTGTGGCGGCCCCCTGCCGTGTGGTGGGTGTGTAGGTCTGGGTCACTGTGGGGGCCCCCTGCCGTGTGGTGGGTGTGTAGGTCTGGGTCACTGTGGCGGCCCCCTGCCGTGTGGTGGGTGTGTAGGTCTGGGTCACTGTGGGGGCCCCCTGCCGTGTGGCGGGTGTGTAGGGCCCAGGCTGAGATTTGCCGTCATTAAGAGCCCCTACTTCCTGTGAGAACATGGTCTTACTCATTATGGGCCCCTACTTCCTGTGAGAACTTGGGGTTACTCATTAAGGGCCCCTACTTCCTGTGAGAACATGGGGTTACTCATTATGGGCCCCTACTTCCTGTGAGGACATGGGGTTACTCATTATGAGCCCCTACCATCCTGTGAGAACATGGGGTTACTCATTATGGGCCCCTACTTCCTGTGAGAACATGGGGTTACTCATTATGGGTCACTACTTCCTGTGAGAATGTGGGGTTACTCATTATGGGTCCCTACTTCCTGTGAGAACATGGGGTTACTCATTAAGGGCCCCTACTTCCTGTGAGGACATGGGGTTACTCATTAAGGGCCCCTACTTCCTGTGAGAACATGGGGTTACTCATTAAGGGCCCCTACTTCCTGTGATAACATGGGGTTTGTCATTATGGGCCCTACTTCCTGTGAGAACATGGATGTAGGAGCTTTCCATCTCAGCTCAGTCTGAGACATGAACAGCCCATACTGAAATACTGGCTATGGAATACATGGCTGATTTGATGTTTAACATTTCCCTCCCTCTTTCTCTTCCAGGTACCAGTGCTACAGCCCATGGACCTGATGGTGGAAGCCACTCCTAGGCGAGTGTTCTCGAATGCCCACACGTATCACATCAACTCCATCTCTGTGAACAGCGACTACGAGACATACATGTCCACAGATGACCTGAGAATTAACCTGTGGAACCTGGAGATCACCAACCGAAGTTTCAGTATCCTTTAACAAACACAGATGGCTAGAGCGATTTTCTCTTTGGAATTTTCTTTCTTTCTTTCTTTCTTTCTTTCTTTCTTTCTTTCTTTCTTTCTTTCTTTCTTTCTTTCTTTCTTTCTTTCTTTCTTTCTTTCTGCCTGCCTGTCTGTCTGTCTGTCTGTCTCTCTGCCAGCCAGCCAGCCAGTCAGTCAGTCTGCATACCCTCCCAGAATCAACGAGGTCATCTTTAAACAGGAGCACATCCCCATTGATGAACATTGATTTCCACTTTGAGGTTCCCTGCGGATCACAGATGATATGCCCTATGGACAGCAGAATGGATGACTGAGCTTTGGGGCCCTTGGCACATATTGAGCTTCTTATTTACTGACCCTATTTACTCTATCAATCACAGTGTTGCTGGCTAACCAGCCTCTCTCCTCAGTTCTCTCTGATGGATGTGCTGTCATTTCCCTCACTCTCCTCAGTTCTCTCTGATGGATGTGCTGTCATTTCCCTCACTCTCCTCAGTTCTCTCTGATGGATGTGCTGTCATTTCCCTCACTCTCCTCAGTTCTCTCTGATGGATGTGCTGTCATCTCCCTCACTCTCCTCAGTTCTCTCTGATGGATGTGCTGTCATTTCCCTCACTCTCCTCAGTTCTCTCTGATGGATGTGCTGTCATTTCCCTCACTCTCCTCAGTTCTCTCTGATGGATGTGCTGTCATTTCCCTCACTCTCCTCAGTTCTCTCTGATGGATGTGCTGTCATTTCCCTCACTCTCCTCAGTTCTCTCTGATGGATGTGCTGTCATTTCCCTCACTCTCCTCAGTTCTCTCTGATGGATGTGCTGTCATCTCCCTCACTCTCCTCAGTTCTCTCTGATGGATGTGCTGTCATCTCCCTCACTTAGAACAGCACTGTTTTTGCTGTTACCTGACATTTTGAGTCTTATTTTTTCTCAAGCTGTTTTTCTAATGGGTTGCTGTGTTTTTCCTTTCCTTGTCCAATAGTTACTTTAAAGTCTGAAACTGTAAGCTGTGATCATCAGTACTTGTCTATGTGGTTGAGTTCCTTCACCCCAACACCTCAGACATTGTGGACATCAAGCCAGCTAACATGGAGGAGCTGACGGAGGTGATTACAGCAGCAGAGTTCCAACCCAACCAGTGTAACACCTTCGTCTACAGCAGTAGCAAGGGCTCCATCCGCCTGTGTGACATGAGGGCCTCAGCATTGTGTGACAACCACTCCAAATGTAAGTGGGCTTCCGCCACATCCCAAACCACAGCAGGCTCCATGATATGGGCCGGGAGTTTTTAGTTGACTAGTAACACCTCTGGGCCCGAGTTGTCCCTGTACTGGTCAGGTCACATGATCAGAAAAACTCCTAGCCCTAAGCATAAGCACTGGGGCTATCGTAGGCTCTGATGCCTCCATTTTAACAGTGCCTCGCTACTTCTTTTTAATTGCTACTGTTCCACCTAGTCATTTTCCTCACAGTGATCAAATGAGTATTTGTGTGATAGGACCCAGGTGAGTCCTGGCACAGTGGTTGGGAAATGATTTTCTTGCATGCTATATTAAGTCAAACTGATACTAAGCTGCAGGTGGACTTGTTTCTGTAAGACATTATTGGAAAATAAGATTGTTGAAGTGGAAATGGAGGTAAACAGAGAGCGTAATGAAGCCAAGGGGGATATTATCGATTATTTTCCTCCAGTGGTTTTTGGCATCTTTCCATGTACTAGTTATATTTAAATGGTGGACAAAAGGAGGCTGTGTGTATTCCTTCATGGCTCTGAATCCCCACCCATACACACACACCCACAGTGATATTGATGTTTCAAGGTCAGTCAAGGCACTGTCCCTAAACCCCAAATCATAATTTTCCACCCTGCTGAAAACTTTGTCAGATCATAGACAGACAGGGAGCAAACACACAGCCTTATTATAATCCTTCATTGGCACATATGTCTTGCATTTAATATCTTACATAAGCTTGCAGTATTTGTGTGTTCAACTATTGCCTGTTAAAAGCTGCATTTGCATTTCAAATCAGTTATCAGCCCCAGTGGATATGGATTGACTCATAAATAAGAAACATGGATTATCAATTCCCATAAGTGAATAATGACGTATTAATGTTTGCATTGAAAAATACGACCGTTAATTACTTTATTACTGAGGAATAAATGTCTGCTAACCTGAGAAACGGTCCTCTGCAACTATTTAGCAGTGATAGATTTATAATATGTCTCTTTTCCCTTTGCATATTTAGTGGTTGTTTAGCAGAGCCAGCCAATGGCATACAGTATCTGGTGCAGTGTGAAAGTGATTAATCAATCAACTGAAGCTGTAAGTGAGAGTTGCTCCTCCAGTGTTTTTGGGCCAGATGTTAACACGGCCTGTTCGTCTGTCTGTTCCCCCTGCAGTGTTCGAGGAGCCAGAGGACCCCAGTAACCGCTCCTTCTTCTCCGAGATCATCTCGTCCATCTCAGACGTCAAGTTCAGCCACAGCGGGCGCTACCTGATAACAAGGGACTACCTCACGGTCAAGGTGTGGGACCTCAACATGGAGAGCAAACCTCTGGAGACCTATCAGGTAGAGTATATGTCTTCCTGTATGTGCCAAGACCTTGATACACCATAGATCACGCATCGTTTCGAACGATTTCTGCACATTCTTGCTGGGCACAAAATAATTACGCAATTGAAAATACCAGAACCCTAAACATGGCTCTGGAAAATAAATTAAAATGGATTTTCTCTTTCAGGTTCATGACTACCTGAGGAGTAAGCTGTGCTCCCTGTATGAGAACGACTGCATCTTCGACAAATTTGAATGTGTCTGGAATGGGTCTGACAGGTCAGTCACAGCCACTGTATTAGGGTTGGATGTATTCATAGTTTACATCAATGTATGAATAGATAAGGTTGGATAAATGGGATTGATGTTTTCCCCCACTCTCTCCGCAGTGTGATCATGACCGGCTCGTACAACAACTTCTTCCGCATGTTCGACCGCAACACCAAGCGTGACGTGACCCTGGAGGCGTCGAGGGAGAACAGCAAGCCCCGGGCCATCCTGAAGCCCAGGAAGGTGTGTGTAGGGGGCAAGAGACGCAAGGACGAGATCAGCGTGGACAGCCTGGACTTCAGCAAGAAGATCCTGCACACCGCCTGGCACCCCTCTGAGAACATCATCGCCGTGGCCGCCACCAACAACCTCTACATATTCCAAGACAAGGTCAACTAAGGGTGGATGGAAGGAGAGAAGCACAGCGCTCCCTGGCTGATTACGCTCACCTGGGAGAGGGCCGCAAAGCTGGGAATCTCTGGCCACACCTCAACTTGTGAAGCGACACCGACAGCTTTGCAGCTCTTCTCTCGTTCGATCTCAGACTTGCACCCTGTTGTAAATCCAGGGTTGCAGAACACTGAAGAACGATGGCTGTCAACATTTCAGTTGTTTTTCCATTTTAAAATGTTGCTGTATTTTGTTCCTTAGAAGCTTTGCACTTGGGCGATGAAGTGAGAGACTGGCTCTATGAACTCATGACCTTTGCATCCCTGAGATGGTGTTCGCTGGACTCCATTTGACCTCCTGTCATTTATTTATCTTCATGAAGGTTTTAAAACAAACATGCAGAGGAACAGATGTTACTGGGTAGTATTGATTAAAACAATGTAGCAAGCATTTTGTTCCAATTTTTCAAAGAAATTTACAAAAATACAAAATGTCTAATAAAAAAATAGTTACACCTAAATATTAATGTCTTTATTGTGGGCTCAGTGATCCTAGGAAGAGTTGAAATTAATCTAAAATGTTTAACCATTAACAGATCACAGGACCACATTGTAAAAAAAATAATATTTGCCTTTATTCCAGTAAACAGAAAACAGAAAAAGCAACGCATCAAAATTAAACCACTGAGAAGAAACGTTAACATTCAAACTGTACTGTGAGTTGGTGGAGGTCAACGACGCACTCAAACAGTTACTAAGGTCTGCAATGCCTTGAGTCAAAGAAACGGCAGAATTCATCATTTACATGGTTGTCTTACATAGGTGGCTGCCGCTGCAGCAGATTGAAAACCACAGATGCATTACTACACCTATCCCTTTGACCTCAGCTGAGCCAAAAAAGGTCAGATGTCAGGGGTTAGAGTAGTGGCAATTCATCAGGCCCTGTAGAGAGGAGAGCCACAGCCCTGCACTACTGATGCTTAAATAAATACAGGGATGGATGTTCCACGTTTACGACGAGGCATTACGATATTACAGTTTTAATACTGCACTAGAACAGGTGCAGGGCTGGTTCATGCTCTGATTTTCTAGCAGTCTCTGGTCACTTGGTGGAGCGGCGTGTGGGCTCCGAGGCGGTGGGGGGAGGAGGGGGACCACGGCGGTCCAGATCCTCGATGTAGAACATGAGGAGTTTTCTCCTCTCATCTGGGACACAGTCCAGCACCAGGTAACGCTTGTCATTCTGCAAAACCTTCTCCACATCCTTCAGATGCTGGTCAGACTCCTGGAGCAACTTCCGCGACCTGAGAGGAAGGCAACGGCGGGGGGGGGATTCAGTAAAGAGGCAGTGCAGACGGACCAATAGCACCTCCTACTGACTCAATCTATCGAACAATTGTTTAAGACTCTCGTCTTAAATTGTACCTAATATACACAAGTATAAATTCCATTCAAATTAACAAACCTGTGATACACGTCAATTGGAAACTTATTCCCTCAGCTATCAGTGTAAGAATGTCACAATCCAGCCCATGTTGCTGTACTCACCTGTATGTGATGAACTTGGTCTCTTTCAGAAGCGTTCGGAAGTCAGCTTTGGCTGTGATGTACTTGTCTTTGATGTAGTCTTCAAACTCCCTTTGTTTTTTCTATAAACCAAAAGAAGACAAACCCCTCAGCGTCTTTGCCTGGTGTTAACGGAGTACATGGGTAGCTGACGCAACCAGTAGAACACCATAACAGAAAAGAGGCAAGTTCTTACTCTGTCACTACTGGAGAACTTGATACAGCGAGGGTCCTCTTTGATGATCTTCTTCACCTCCTTCCATGTGGTGGTCAGTGTGATCTGTGGTGAAACAGCCAGTCAAAACACGTACTACCAAGCCATCCGTCTGAATGACATGAGGTTTATAGGAGGTACCTTTACATGGCCAGCATGTTCATACACAGACGGACTGCGGTGGGTTTACCGTTAATGCTGCCGTGTCTGTGTACATATGCCCTGTAATGAGAGCCCCAACGTTGTCCCTCACCATGACAGTCTCGTCCAGTAGCTGTCTGAAGTTCTCCTTCTTCTTCTTGGAGAGTGCCTCCACGTGTTCGTTGAACAGTTTCTCCTTCTCGTCTCTCTCTAACAGAGAGGCTGACTCCCAGCGGTGGTCCTTACGCAGGTTACGCCGGGTGTCTGACCAGGACGCGTCAGACGACCGCACCTGATCACAACACACAGCAGCATTAGTATCTAGCACATGGTTATTCGTCCACATAATAATCTGTACAAGTCTGGTCATTAACAAGGTCAACCTAAAAAAAATCAGGTTCATTTCCTGTCTCTGATCTGCCTGGTTGAGTTGATCTTTCAGTGGACATATCAAACTGGGTTTAATCTAAACCAATGTTTGGTTCACCAAAGTTCTAAACTACAAATTTAGTCCTGATGGTCCCTTATTGGGTGAGTAAACATCAGTTGACGTGTGTGCTCACCATATCCGACATGAGGGCTCTGAAGTGCTGGATGGCTTCCTCCCTCTTGTGCTGCTCCCGTTCTCTGTCGATCTCCTTGGTCTGCTCAGAGCGGGCCTTCTGCACCTCGCGCTCCCTCTCCCTCAGACTGGCCTCGATCCTGGCGGTGCGCTCCAGCTCCTTCTCCTTATCGGAGTCCATATTCTGGCAGCAGAGAGACACACGCCATCAAAAAACATTTTCTGGCAGCATCATCATTTACACAGGCATGCAATCATCCCAGGCGTCATGACACCCATCACGTCAAGTGGCTAAACAGCATCTAAGAGCGCAGCACTGAATTGGCCGGGTTTAAATGCCAGAAGATGACAAGCTGGAGTCAGTGTGTATGAGCAGTAGGGACAGCCTCTGAGGTGCTACCCTATTCCTCCCACCTTGGCCTGCTTGTCCACATACTGCTTGTAGAGTTCCTCTCTGGTGTTGGAGCTCTCCACAGCCTTGTAGCGAGGGTCTACCTCCAGCTTGTCCTTCACCTTGCTCCAGCGCTGCCCTCCGTCCAGGTGGTGGTCACCAAGCAGCTCAAAGAAGTCCTGCTTCACCTGGGACAGCGAACAGGTTTACAATAGGAACCTAGACACAATCAGATATTCCAAGTGTTTCCAGGTTTCACTAAGACACAATCCAGGCAGCTAGCTACTACTGTTTTCAGTGGGCCATGGGAGTTTCCAGTCAAGTGCTCACCTTCTCTCCTCTGTTCTTGGAGTCCTCCTTCTCCTTCTTCTTGAGAGCGGTCATGAACTCGATAAAGATGGCCTCCCGGTCCTTCATCTTCTCTATGGCCTTGAACCGTTGGTCCTTGGCGTGCTTGGAAGCAAACTCACTGAACGTCGTCCTGAAACAAACCACATAGCAACTCAGTCGCCTGAGAGACACTAATAATGTAATAATGTACACCAAGTCAATGCATTAACTAATCACCTGACTGGTACACCAAGTCACTGTATTGACTAATGGGTGTTTGTAGTGAGGTCTGACCTGGCAGTGAGCTTGGCCTCCTCCATCATCTTCCTGAACTCGTCCTTAGACTGCATCAGCTTATTCTTCTTCTCCTTCCTCTCCTCCTCAGCCCGGGTCTTCACATACTGGTCAAACACCTGCACAGGACAAGCAGACATAAATACAGACAGGACTGGCAGATAACCCTTAAATACATACCTCACCTGATCGCAGAGCTGTGTTCTTCCCCCAAAGGGAAACATAGCTCATAACATGATAAGACTGAATATGGCAACTAACAAAAACAACATTTATACATTAGTTTTGTGTACAATACCTGCTTCCTCTCTTTGGGGTTGAGCAGCAGATATCGCGGATCAAAAACGATCTTGTGCAGCTCTTTCTCCCAGGTAGAGAATGCTGAGACCTGTAGGCATGGGGTTAGAGGGCGTGAGACCAGGCCAATCAAGGTAGGCTTCAACAACATTCACATAACACTTTCAGTCAGCAGTCAAATTAGTTTCCTTCCAGGGAAAAAAATCCCCAGTCAACTCAATCAATGCCTCTCAAATCTAAAAGGGTTGGAATGAGTCAGGTTTTACTCCTCAAACTAGTGACACCCAAAGGAGCAATGCAATTACAGCAGAGCAAGGCAATAAAGCTTTGCATCACACCTGGCGGTACCCGTGGAAAGGGCTCCAGAGACCAGGCAGGAAGCACCAATAACTCCCATGCTAGGGTAGTTTAATACTTTTTACAATCCAATTAGTTTTTATCTCTGCTTTGTATGCGTCAGAGTTGCAATGTGCCTCTTTTGGCTCTGAACAGATGCTGAACAATTGTTTATAGGATAGAAAAGTTGATACATAGTTCATGTAATACATAAACAGAAGCTGAGCACATGAAAGCGGATACCAGATTAGAAATGACAACATAAATCACATCAACCTATTATCTACTCTGCATGCCAGTTTGTAAACAAGGAACATTATGACCGCCATTGGCGGTGTAGGCCTGTAGACATATTGGACAAACCAAAGAACACTGAAACTCCAGTACAGCATATGAGTCATTTTCAAAAAAAGATACACCCCCCCCGGTCAAAAGTTTGGAATATTCAAGGGTTTTTCTTTATCTGCACTATTTTTTACATTGTAGAATAAAAGTGAAGACATCAAAACTATGACATAACACATATGGAATCATGTAGTAACCAAAAAAAGTGTTATATTCTGATTTGTTTATGTTATATTTGAGATTATTCAAAATAGCCACCCTTTGCCTTGATCACAGCTTTGCACACATGGCACTCTCTCAACCAGCTTCATGAGGACCGCCACAGGAATTGATGACCCAGAAATACCTCTGCTGCAGAGGATGAAGTCAGAGTTCAAGTATCAGACACATCTCAACTGTTCAGAGGAGACTGTGTGAATCAGGCCTTCATGGTCAAATTGCTGCAAAGAAACCACTACTAAAGGACACCAATAAGAAGAAGAGACTTGCTTGGGCCAAGAAACACGAGCAATGGACATTAGACCAGTTGAAATTTGTCCTTTGGTCTGGAGTCCAAATTTTGGAATTTTGGTTCCAACCTCAACCAAATTTAGATGGTTTGGGATCAGTCGGACCACAGTGAAGGAAAAGCAGCCAACACGTGCTTAGCATATGTGGGAACTCCTTCAAGACTGATGGAAAAGCATTCCAGGTGAAGCTGGTTGAGAGAATGCCAAGAGTGTGCAAAGCTGTCATCAAGGCAAAGGGTGGTTATTTGAAGAATCTCAAATATAAAATATTTTTTGGTTACTACATGATTTAATTTGTGTTATGTCATAGTTGTGATGTCTTCAAAAATAGTGCAAATAAAGAAAAACCCTTGAATGAATAATATTCCAAACTTTTGACCAGGGGTGAATATATGAATGTCACCATTATGTACAAAAAATAGATATTAAATCATTTCTTCCCTACATAGAATACGAATTTAACATTTCACTATTCTATCATTAGAATTCAATACTATTATGTGTACATAACATGTTAAACTACATTTTTTTTTTTATTACGTTTACTTTTTGAAGTACTACCAAAGCAAAACATAAGCAGTAATGTACTTGTCAATCAACTGAGCATAAGATAGAGGTCAGGGATAGAGGCAGGAGGAACAGGAAGAGGAATATAACAGTGCACCAAAGACAAGGAGAATTAACTGAAGAGTGTACCTTGGTGGGCTTCCATTCAGATTACTGTGTCTAACATTACAGAGCTGGTTACAGTATTGCGTTGGATTGAAGTGTTTTACCCCTCTCTTCAGCAGCATGTCCCTGAACTGCGTCATGCGGTTCTCCAGAGGCACGATGGCCCGTTCTCGGGCAGCCTTCAGCTCCGCCTCCATGGCTGCCTCTTTCTCAGAGTCCGCCTCTTTCATCACTTCCTCCTTCCTGCAAGCAGAGGGAAGACGTCAAGGCCCAGGGGAGAGTTAGTGATAGATGAGGGGGGGGAGCTATACTTGACTGATCAATTAAATCGACAATCTCTAACAAATGGGTGACTCATTGATATACGTTAGGTCTTGCGTAGGTCCTGCGGTTTATAAAGATTGGGAGGATTTGTCAATACTTGACCATTTATTTTATTTAACTAGGCAAGTCAGTTAAGAACAAATTCTTATTTACAGTGACGGCCTACACCGGCCAAACTCGGACAGCGCTGGGCCAACTGTGTGCCGCCCTATGGGACTCCCAATCACGGCCAGTTGTGATACAGTCTGGATTCGAACCAGGTTGCCTCTAGCACTGAGATGCAGTGTCTTAGACCACTGTGCCACTTGGGAGCTTGATATTCACGGTCTTGGATTTGTAGTCCCTGTTCCACTATCACATACAGCTATGGCGGGACGGGACAGGGAGGTGAACGTCTTCATTTTCTCATCGAGGTTCCTAAAGCAGTAGTTCTAGAAGAAGGAGGTCAAGCAAGGTGGTTACCTTGGAGGCCCATGTTGGCATCACCATGTGTTCTACAGGCCTTTTCCCTGAACAATAGTCTCTTGTGCAACAGGACCAGTGTTTAGGGTGGCGGGGAGAGGTAGGCTTGGAGGACACTGATGGGAAACAGCAACTGATTGGGTAACCTGGACAGTGACCATTGATTGACCACTTTAACAGAACCAGTGAAGACATCATCAGGCTTTACTAAGTTAGTACAAGTTGGGTTAAAGACTACTTCCCACAGAAAGAGTCAGTCCCTCCACCCACACAGGAAAATATCCAAATCAAGCAATTCAGATTTTTCACAACCAAAAACCCTAACATAAACTAACAATTTAGCTATTTTTAGCCAGAGTACATCATGGGTCTATTTGAATTTGTACATGCTGTTTTATCTGTTCAGACGAGGAAGAATGACAGTGCCTCGTCATGCTGTTACTGGCCCCTAGTAAAGTGTGCTGGGCGCTTGGGTGGAGAGGACTGGGGACTTACTTCCTCTTCTTGGCCTTCACAGGCTCATCCTCCAGAGCTTCCTCTGCTGCTGCCTCCAGCTCCTCTTTACTGATTCCTGAGGAAGATAAGTGATGAGACAGCGTTGTAAAATTACAAATGAGGCCATCGTCATGAACACCGGGCGGGATGAGAGTGTGCCTGTGCGTGATCATACCTAACTTCCTGGTGGCGTCCTCCAGGCCTCTCTTGTGAGGTGGTTCCTGGATGTTCTTGTCAACATCGGCCCGTCCCACCAGCTCCTCTGGCCGGTCCCACATAGAGAGACGCGTGGTGGGGTTGTAGTAGAATACACGCTCGTCACCAGTCCACACAACACACCTACACACACAATAGGGCACCAGGGCATGTGAGTGAAGCAAGTTCAGCCTCCATACAACAGCACATTGCTCTGTTACAATCAGTGGCACATACCAGGGAGTGCCAGGGATGGGGTTAGTGGCCACTGGCTTGGCTTTCTGTTACATACCAGGGAGTTCCAGGGATGGGGTTAGTGGCCACTGTCTTGGCTTTCTGTAACATACCAGGGAGTTCCAGGGATGGGGTTAGTGGCCACTGGCTTGGCTTTCTGTTACATACCAGGGAGTTCCAGGGATGGGGTTAGTGGCCACTGGCTTGGCTTTCTGTTACATACCAGGGAGTGCCAGGGATGGGGTTAGTGGCCACTGTCTTGGCTTTCTGTTACATACCAGGGAGTGCCAGGGATGGGGTTAGTGGCCACTGGCTTGGCTTTCTGTTACATACCAGGGAGTTCCAGGGATGGGGTTAGTGGCCACTGGCTTGGCTTTCTGTTACATACCAGGGAGTTCCAGGGATGGGGTTAGTGGCCACTGGCTTGGCTTTCTGTGCTGCTTTCTCCTCTTCAGTCATCTCCTCCTCCTTAACCTGCTCAATGAAAGGAATACAACTATTATTAAGGTGGATGACATTAATAATACACCTTATCAAATTATAAAATGCAGGACAGAATGCTGCCACCTTTCTGACTAGTAGACGGCTCCAGCTCTCCTCTCACCTCCTTTACCTCCTTCGGGGGCTCTATTTTGGGCTCGTCATCCTCCATCTCCATGGCCTCTTCCTCCAGGGCCTGCTGTCTCTCTTTGGCCTTCTCTGCCTCTTTCTCTACATGAGGGGAAACTCACACACATTAGATATGCACTATCTAAAATATCTAACCAGTCAAGCATGAATGCTAGCTGGTTGGAGAGATCCAAAGCTTTAAGAAGACCAACCTTTCTCCCGCAGTTCCTGGGGTTTGTCCCAGGTGGACTCCAGAGTGCGGTTGTTGTAGTAGTAGGTTTTCCCATCGGCCGTTTTATACTCCGACCACTCTGGGAGCTGGAGGCCTGCCAAGGCGGGTGCCGCCAGGGCCAATTGAGGGTGGTGCATCATGGGAACAAGAGGAGGGCCCATGCCAGGCAGCATACCTGTGGAAGGTCAAATATACACAGAATACTTCTTAAGACACATTCCTCTCTGATAAACCCTCTTCTATCCGCATTCTACGGCACATCTAACCAAAACCAACCATAGAACATGGGAGGGGTAGGGCATCTACTTCTATTTGGGTAAAAGGGTTCAAAACAAAAAAAAGAGCCTGTGTTATTGACACTTGCTAGTGTCGCTCATTCTTGAAATGTCCTGAGGATGTATGAAGTTTAGAGCCCATAAGAATTCACCTGAAATATAAAGGTCAAACTCTTAGAAGTAACTTTCGAATTGTAAATAAAAGGGCCTTCCCTGGGTAGCCATGAGTACACAGCCACTGAGATGTTAACAAAACCCCAAAGGCATTCCACAACAAGAAAATTATTATCAAATGACCATACATTAATAAAATGTGAATTTCCTATAATAAATGGAAAATAACCCAACCTAAAAGAGGTGTGTTGCCTGTCAAAACAAGGACCTATACACATTAGTCACTAAATTACAACTCAACAAATCGAAACCTGCCAGAAGTAACCTAGCTAAAACCAACAGTATAATGGAGACAGTATTAATGCAAGTCCACAGTGCGGTTATGTCCAAACAGCTATTGGTTGTTCATCACAATGCAAGGGCCAAAATATCTCCTTCCTAAATCTCCTTGTTAGTTTAAACACAAGACAAAGAAATTCTAAAATGTCTAACTCACTAATGTTGAAGTAAAAAAAGTACAAAAATACAACCACACATTATTTGGCAGCACCAAAGGGGCAAAAAAAAAAAAAAAAAAGCATAATTTTCACAACACCTCAAACATGCCATCTAACAGAATACTGACTGGAGACGTTTGAAAGAATTACCGTTATTGTTGGGGGAGACTGTCTTTATATAGGGACCGCCTACTATCTGCATCATTGCTACACCTGCAAGAACGGACAAGCAAGCATTGTGTTGGATACAGGAGGAGGAGTCAGCTGCCAGGGCAGGTCAGACACAGATTTCATCAATACATTTCAAAACTAGGCCCATTACCACTATTATCACTTTGATAACAACATGTAGTATTATCTTCCTGGCAACAACCAGATGGATGAATAAAGTGCTGATTAGGTTATGTAGATGTTCAGAGTATTGAACTAAAAATTTTTTGTTAAGAAAACATTCAAAGCTGCAAGCAAGTCTAAGAAGCAGTAGATCTGTTCTATGCACGCTATTTCTATGCTTCCAATTCTTAAGTTTGGTTTTTGCGTCTTTTACTTGTTTTGTACAACAATTTCAAAACAGCTGAAAAAAAACAATATTTTGGGTTATTGAAAAGACATTTCACAACAGTTTAGATGGTACAAGGATTCTCTGAACTATACATTGCTTGTTTTGTCACTAACTGAAATTAGGCAAACTATTAGAATTTTAGCTACCAGGAAATGGCGGAGGAATTTCTGCATATTGCACCTGAGTGAGACAACAAAAATGCCCTCTCTCTTTATAGAAAGGGCATTTATCGTCTCAAAGGCATCCTGCATTTATATAGTTCTCTAGACGCCTAGCTGACCCTTTTCTAAACTTGAGCAATGCTGCCATCTACAGGACTGAAATGACCCGTTTCTCCGATAACTAAAGTGCAAGAACAAACAAAAAGTCTAAAGAGTTGAATGTGGAGTTGTGTGGCATAAGTTTCAAGAATCAAAAAAAAACAAAAAAACAAGTTCAACTGACTTGCTCATTTCTCTATCCAACCATGACAGAGACCATTCTACAATTATCTGTTTAATCTTTAAACAGTTACTTTAAAAATATGAAAATGTAATATGCTGCTGTAAGTCGCTCTGGATAAGAGTGTCTGCTAAATGACTCAAATGTAAATGTACAGGGGATAAAAATAAGAGACCTAACGTTAAGATGAAAAACAAATGAAGAGATGACTAATGACAGTATGGAAAGGGGTGGAGAGTCAGTAATGTTAAAATGAGGTAGAGAGGTTTGGGAGGAGAGAGCAGATCATGCCTTACCGGGCAGTGGGATGTGCATGCCTGGTAGAGGCACTCTGAATGGGTGCATGACCCCTGGGGGGAAGCCTGGGATAGTGGCTGTGGTGTGAGGCTGGGACATGGTGTGGTGGGGCAGGCCAGCCGGGAGACTTTGTGGCAGCAGGGACATGGTCTGGACTGGTGTCACTGAGGATGGCACTGTGGTTACACTGACCACTGCCATCGGGGTCACTCCCACACTGGAGGGGACGGAGGCAACAGGCTGCAGATCTGTAGCAGCAGAAGCTGGACAAAAACCAGCAGAGTGTTACAATACACAGTCTGGAAATATAGTCAAACTAACCATAGACAAGCAGAAAACTAATCATTTCAAACTTTGATCTTCACTAAATCATTCTTATTTTGTCATACTATGAGGATTTCTAACCATATAAAAGTCTGATCTGTCCAGAGAACTAAAAAATATCCAGATGTCCATTTCCCAGTGCTGTACTCACTAGTGATGGTCTGGGACACAGAAGGGGTGGTGTTGGTGTCTGGGCTGGTAGTCATGGTACGGGACTGGGAAGGGGCCTGTGTGGACACTGGGGAGGGTGTGGCAGCTGCAGTGCTGGCTGCAGTGCTGCTATTGGAGGAGGCTCCTGTTCCAGTCGGGGTCACCATCATAGGGTTGAGCTCTGACTGCTGGATCACCTTCACCCCTTCAGGTTTGCTCCAAGCTGACTCTCGAGTCCTGGCGTTGTAGTAGTACGCCTAGGGGGAACGGGGGACATAATTTATGAGGGAAACACAGGAAAATATAAATTCAGATAGGCTAAAATATTAGAGAACTACAGTTAACATCTCAATTAAAAGGAAAGATTCACCCATTTTTTATATTAGCATTTTTGTGCATCTCTAAGTGATGATCTATCAATTCCCAGGGTCATTTCCTGTTTGCAGAAATACAGCCAGGATGCAAAACTAGTCATGCCAGCCGTATTTCTGCCTGCTTGAACGGCCAATAGCTCCGATACACATTAAATGACCCGGGGAATCAATAGAACATCACTCAGAGATGCACAAAAACAATATAACATTTAAAAAATTGGTGAATCTTTCCTTTAAGTAAGAGTAAATGTAAGAGGCCATTCACTACCTTTCCCTCAGGTGTCTTGTTCTCCACCCAGATCTCCTCAGTAGGGGGCAGAGTATGAGCCCCAGCTGCAGGAACTGGGGGCATTCCAGGGGGGTATAGCATCCCTGGGGGTGGAGGCATGCTGCCCATCGGTGGGGGCATAAAAGGAGGTCTCTGAAATACAAAAAAATGCATTCAAATATCAAGCATTTAATACTAGCTCTGCAGTCTACGATTTTCAGGCTCTCAATGCATTAAGACTTCTGACAGACCAAATGAGTAGCTAAAGAAAAGATTGATGGATCAAATGAGTAGCTAAAGAAAAGATGGATGGATCAAATGAGTAGCTAAAGAAAAGATGGATGGATCAAATGAGTAGCTAAAGAAAAGATGGATCAAATGCCAGAAATTATTCCTTTCATCTCTGACAGGTGTACCTGTAGGTGAGGGGGTCCGAGTGGTGGGGGCATGCCTCCTGGTGGGGGTATGGGCGGCATGCTTGGGTCAAACGGTGGACGCCCAAACAGTGGTCCTCGTGGCGGAGGCCCTCTCATCATACCGAAGGGGGGAGGTGGGGGTCTGAGCAGTGGGGGTGGACCACGCATCACTGGGGTTGGAGGAGGAGTGGGGCCGCGGAAACGCAGCGTCTGCTGCTGTGCCATCCTAGAAACAAAACAAATGGACCTGGCTCATGAACCAAATCATAACTGTCTAACTACACAACATCTGGTGTATCGTCACAATCTATCCAACATTTAGTAACTATATCTACTCGCTAGCTATCTTCCCCCATCTCAGCTGATCGTTTGCAACAACACGGGCGAACGTAAGTGACCCCACAAAATCTTGATTGATGTTCAGACTACCTAGCTAACTGACGTTACAGTCTAACTAGGTATACATTGCTTGTTGGGATCAAACGATGCATTAAAGTTATGATTGTAAACTAGTTAGCTAAATTTGACAGTCTCGCTGACTACATAAACTGGTAATACGCACATTAACGGTCGCTAGTGAATACGTGTACACACTAGCTAGTTATCTAAGTAATGTAATGTTAGTTACTCTAACTAGCTAGGTTGCTAATGTTAGTTAATGTTATTTCATTTAAATCAACACGCAGTTAGCTAAATAGCATCATAGTTTAGAAAAATACACGAGTCAGGAGGGAGTCTAGCTACGACGAGACTAGCTAATGATGTTAGCTGCTAGCGTGGCCACATTGAACAATCAGCGCCGAATGCACTACTAGTCGGGAACGCATGTAACAAATCAGACACTGAGGCCACTTTCACATTGGTGTCAAGCTATCTAACAACCGTGGAAAACAGTATTTCTCAAAAATATGATTCACTTGGTTTTATTCGCTATCACCTCACCTGTTGTCGTTAAACCCAATACTTTCACCGTCTCCGTGGTCCGCCATTACAGAAAAATGAAACGACTCTTCCTGGATACGCCTCCGCACGCACATTTTTACGCGACATTGGCCAAATGCCCTATCAATCATAGTGCGCGCCCGTCATTTAGAACATCTGATTGGATGACAAAATAGTTACCATCGTCTGGCCAGAGTGCTTTGCGTCCAGCCAACTGTCTTTGTTCAGTTAGGACTTTCCTAACTATTGATGGGTAACAATTTCATAAGACGGACAGACAGGCAACTGTACCGTAACATCACTTACGTTTACTATGCAAATACATCATTGCATAGTTACATGCAAGTTATTGACAATATTGGATGTACATTATTTGCTATACTTCAAAAAATGATAACTTATGATTCAATGACCACTCTGCATGTATTATTGGTGCATTTAACTTTTTATTGGATTTCTATACAAAGAACACAGTACTGTGAATAGGCCAGTAGTACCTATGTCTCTGCCTGGACTCTCAGTCTGTATAAAACCAGCAAAGCATCCCTTTCTCCTTACAAACCAGCTATTTGTAGAAAAAACAGGCATACATAAATAGACTTCCTATCAAACACTTTAAAATACTGCACATTTCATTTTGTACAGAGCAGAGGTCGATCTCATAAAACAGTAGTTATCTTTAAAAAATGAATTACTTCAGAATAACAGGGGTTTATATACAACACAAAGTACTGATTCACTGAATCAACAAAGTCTCTATCAGGGATTTTACTAAAGGATGTCACCTTGGTTTGATCCTAGAGAATTCTCGACACGCGCACCTCTTCCTCATCCTCCTCATTGGTGACTTGGACCTCTTGGACACTGGCAGGGTTCTCTGGTACAGAGTTGGCAAAGACGTTCTCCAGGGTACGCACATCCAGTGGTAGGACCGAACCCAGGAGCTCAGAGTTAGTGGGGGCCTGCCCTTGACCTTGACATCTCTGAAATGGGTAGTCTCTGTTGAGAAGGGAGAAAGTGGACTCATGCTGATCATAGTTGTCATCATAGGGGTAGCCCGGAGTAGACATAGGAGTAGCCATGGGGTTTGAGAACTCCTGGGGTTGGAGAACTGGGTAGGAGTATGGGCTGTGTTGGTAAGGGTATGATCTGAAAAAAATACAACCATCCCAGGATGATGGCATTTCAAATGACCATAGTTCAATTATAAAACATCAAACAGCATACCTACATAGTACTTAATTGGTATTAAAAAATAAACAGCATTCATTAATTACCCTGGGGGATAGAACTGGAGTCCAGGCACAAAGTAGGGCGGAGCAAAGGGGAAGCGAGGGGTGGTGAAGTAGCCCACAGGATGTGACATGGGAAATGGAGGATACATGTGTGGGTAAACCAGGTTAGAGAGTGGTATTTGGAGACCTCTGGAGCTGGATGGCATGATTATAGAGGGAATCTCACTGGCAGAATTGTAGTACGCCTGTTGACTGCTGATTTTCCTGGGTTTGGGAGCTTTTTCAAGGTTGCTGCCAGAGTGTCTGGCTTCACGCTTGGTAGTCTGAGAAGCATTTGGAGCTGCCGCTGTAGCACCCTGGACACCATGGTCATTAGAGCCTGGGGAAGACAAAACCAAACCAACTACTGTATTAAGCTTTATGCTACAATGTATTATTCCAGCTTACTGTTATAGCAGCTACTGCTTTCCATCTCTATTAAAACATTAACTGTAGTTTTAGATTTCTCATGTTGATAAAAGTGTGTTTTGTAGTCCGTGTGAGTTGTATGGAGAGACTCAAATCTTATACTTGTGCACTAAATGAAAGTGTGTCTGGTGAGGGATAGCCAGATAGTTAACTATTGCTTTACCTGTGACCTGTGTGTATGCAACAGAGGAGCTGGTGGTAGTGATGGTCATGGGAGAAGACTCAGCCCCAGGAACACTTGTCCCTGCAAAGCAGCAGGATGGTTGAGTGGTGAAGGACATCATAGAAGCATCATAGCACTTTATTTTTCCAGGTCTGGGCTGAGAGATCCAACCTGTGATGATTATGGGTGAAGATTGTGAACACACACTTGAGAATCAAGTAAAGGTCATAAAGTGTCAGAGTTATATGCATTTTGAAATATATGAAACAATAATTCTACATGTTTAAATGGACCTGCTTTATGCTTACCAGGGAACTCCTGTCTGTGCTTGTCTTTGAGTTGATGTGCTTCCTCAAAGTAGGGCCTCTTCTCTTCCTCAGTGAGCTTGCTCCACTCTGCTCCTAGCTGCACACTGACGTCTGCGTTGTTGGCTGTTGGGTTGGCCTTGGACAGGGCAGGTCTGTGGATTCTCGCCCAGACCATGAACGCATTCATAGGCCTCTTGATATAGCCATTTTTGTCTACACTCTGTGATACTTCCAGATTTTCAAGAAGGAACATTTTCACATAGATTATTTGATTGTGCATGAACTCAATACCTGACAATGATGTGCTGAAAAGTATTGAAAAAATTCAATCCGTACGTACAATTTAGGTAAGCTGGTATTCATACCTGCTTCTGATGGTGGCATGGTTTGATTCATCCCTCTAGTGTTCACCTTCTTTACTGGAGGTGGCTGAACATTCACATGAACAGGTGGTGGGTATGGAACTTTGCGGAGCGTTATGGCATTACCATCCAATACTCGGAACGTCATCCCATTTTTGTGGACAACTTGGATCGGTTTGGAGAAGTCTATAGTGGGATCCACAGGTGGACATCCTTTACGATGCATTGTTGGTTCTTGGACAACTCTTACCTTGACCTTGGCCTGACCTGGAGCAGGTGTGATGATCTCCTCTTTGATAACCTGCACTTGAGAGTTCATGGGATGATCAGATGTGGCGTTACTCTGTTTACTGACTGATGATGCTTTCTCTTTTTCAAATGTAACTGGTCTACCTTTAATGGCTTCCTTGAGGTGTGTTGAACTTGTGGGCATTAGATACCCATAACCTCCACATTTATCAGCTTTGAAAATAACTTTAGGCCTAATCTGAACAGCTTCACTATTTCCAGAACTTCCACTGCCTTTAGGCCTACCCACCGGTCTCTTCTGTTCTCCATCACCTTGATGCTTCTCTGTTGACAATGCAGGGCCCATGCTTTCATTGGCATTTTTCTTACTGTCATCTTTGCTATTACTTAGTTCACTTTTCTTGAATGTCATTTGAGCTCTTCTCTTGGGATGCCTATCCATTGTTGCAAGTATTGAGAAAACCTTTTGTGACCGACACAAACCCCAAAAAACTTCCGACTGATTGTCAGTTGTTACGATAAACAAACTGTCATGGAATGTTTGGGAACGATTTAAATTTTTGCGCGAGAGGCATTGTTACAAACCACAACAATCGTGTGGGACTTGTCACAAATAATGAATTTTGCAACGAAAGGAACGCAACTAGTTTACTTGTCACAATCATTTATACACCCTAAAAAGACAAAAAACGTCGAGAAAAACAATCCGTTTTTTCCATAGCAAAACAAGGTAATGGTTAGTTTCCCATTATCACAACATTTTTCATGAATCTCCCATCATAAACCCTGTATAACGCTGCCATAAACATATGACAATGACAGTATGACATGTGACCACAGAATGTGTGCAGTACCAGCCACAGTACTACAATTAACCACTAGATGGCGACGTCAGACTAATAATGCATTTAGCAAAATGGAAATTACAGTAAGCGTGCCATCTTTTATCACTTTTATCTGCTTGTCAAATACATGTGGTCAACATGAATTATTATGCTCCTGAATTGTAAATAACATTCAGATGCCATTGTTTCTTTTTACATTTCTGATTGTGATTACATTTTAATCTGCACATTATCCCCAAACACGGGGATAGGGCGGCAGGTAGCCTAGTGGTTAGTGTTGGGCCAGTAACTGAAAGGTCGCTAGCTCGAATACCAGAGCCGACAAGGTTAAAAAAAAACCTGTCTGTGTCCTTGAGCAAGACACGTAACCCTAATTTGCTCCAGGTGCTGACCCTGTAGGTAGGCTGTCATTGTAAATAAGAATTTGACTTGCCTAGTTAAATAAAGGTTTAAAAAAACACTATAGCTACTTTTTGTCTATCTGAGGGATGAGCAACTTTGATGGGGGTGTAGAGCTTGGGCTCCCAAGTGGCGCAGTAGTCTAAGACACGGCATCTCAGTGCTAGAGGTGTCACTACAGACAACCTGGTTCAAATCCAGACTGTATCACAACCGGCCGTAATTGAGTTTGGCCGGTGTAGGCCGTCATTGTAAATAAGAATTTGTTCTTAACTGACTTGCCTAGTTAAAGGTTAAATAAATAAAATAGAGAATAATTAGCAATTTTGTAACTCATTTCATGCAATTCAACTAATTTGCCATGGGGTGGAGAGAAAAAGGAGCTGTTTTACAGCGAATTTCAGGGAAAAAGCGTTGTCCAGGTTAGGGGAGGGTTTGGCGGAAGTCGCTAGGAGTAGATCTTGTCTCATCGCTGCAACTCCCAAACAGGCTCGGGAGGCGAAGGTCCGAAACATGACCCACCAAACCCCGCTTCTAATCACCCGCCCGCTTAACCCGGAAGCCAGTTGCACCAATGAATCGGAGGAAACACTGTTCAACTGACAACCGGGGTCAGCCTGCAGGCGCGCCACAAGGAGTCACTAGAGCGCGATGAGCCAAGAAAAGCCCCCCCCCCCCCCCCGGCCAAACCCTCCCCTACGACGCCGGGCCAATTGTGTGCCGCCCTATGGGACTCCCGATCATGGCCAGTTGTGATAGAGCCCGGGATCGAACCCAGGTCTGTAGTGACGCCTCTAGCACTTCAATGCAGTGCCTAAGTCCGCAATTTTACACATTTAGCAGTAGGGTGGAGAGAAATGTTTGCACCTTGTGTATTCTACCTCGACTGAGGGCTTTCAGATGTTGCCCATCCCTGGTCTATCTCATGGAATTCAACTACCACCCCCCTCCCTTAACCTTGCCTTCATTGATAGGACAGCCAACATCAGTACGCACTCAAAAGCATTCTCAATTCATAGGGTATAACCCCCACTAATTGTGGAATAGTGAAAAGACAAATTGCCTGCGGTGAACAGGGTTATCTATCTAGGCTGGTTTCAAATCTGACAATGAGATGTGTTCTATGGCAACCTTGCATGTTACATCCTCTCTACAAAAAGATCAGGCTTTATCATCGATCTGTAATTATACAAAATACTCTCTGCATTTCATAAAGGCAATAATATTTAATGGCTATATTTAGTCCCTGTGCATCGTAGTTTGCCAAATCTCTGTGCAATAGAATAGCCCACCATGGAGAAGAAAGTAGAGGCCCTTCCTTGTGTTGCTGGTGGCTCAGGGGAGAGGCAGTGAAGGAGTCCCAGGGGACATCTGTTCCCCAGCTTCACTGACACACTTCAAGAGCTCCGCAGAGCAGCACAGGGCTCATTAGAATACGGTCATGTCTTTAAACACACACGCTTGGAGATTTATTTTCAAGACAAACATCGGCAAAGGTGCTCCAACTCTCTGCAGTCTCCCTTCCTCTTTTGAAAGCCTCTCTTCTGACAACTTCAATGGGCACTCTCATGTTCAAGTAAGGCCCCAGTCTCCTCTTCCCAGTGCCCACAGCAAAGTCACTGTTTTCTATTGTGTTGTTTGAGAGATCAGAGATGTTAGTAGTGATAATGAAAACTAATAATAATAATCTGTCAAAATTAGGTGGCTACTCTACTGCAGTGACCTTATCTAAAGAATATAGAACATACGAGTGGCCCCAGGAAGAGCACCCTAATGATTGCCTCTCATGCATAACATCATGGGAGATGAAGGCTGCAAGTGCAACATGACAAAAATAGCAGCTGGCAGAGGTTTCGGTACGACTAGCTAGTGTAAATAAACCAATCCTCGCTGCCTGTGTCTCCAGTGTTTTAGCACTGCCAACGTTTAGGAAGAACAAGTACAGGTGACTCTCCTCTGCTCTCTGAATGAATAGATGCCAGGAAGCCCACCCAGTCAAGGCACATTGGGCATCCTGTAAGCTGGTATCCCTGACACCTCAGTGCTCTAGCCAAAGGTGCCAGGGCCTGAGAAACCAATCAGAATTCCCCCAAGACAACACATGCTTTAATTATCCCCATCTTGTAACTAATGAATCACTTTCATGTTCCGCTATCCCACTCCTTCACTCTCTAGTTCGACCAGACTTCATTTGTATCCAATTTGGAACCAAAAATGAATATTTGATGAAAATGACAATGCACAAGCAAAGTGACTGTTGATGTTGCCATTAGGTTTGTCAATGAGTATCCATTTAAGCTCAAAACAGAAAATAACTTAAAATAGAAGCTTTGCATGAGAAATAATGTCCTTTTAGTCATGATTTAATTAACTGTTTAATGAAATACAGAACATACTGTTGAGTACAATCCCAAACAGTATGTACTGAAAATGAACTCGTTTATGAAAGAGATGCTTTATCTGTATTTATCACATTTGCATAAACTAATAATGATTTTAGTAACCCTCCCATTCATACAACATAATATAAATTAATATAATATTACAGTCTGTAAAATGTTAAGTATTAAAATATTAAACTAACACTATGGAATAATCTTGAGTAATAAAATAATATTTGGAACGGAATGCCTCGGAGTTTGACAGGTCTCTGTTCCTCTGTGAGCAGCAGATATAGAGAAATGTTCACAAACACGCTCACACACAAGTTTGAAGCAAAACACAAGCACTCTTTGAAACAACCTTCACATTTGGAGAGAGACACGAGACAGAAACAGCTGTTGGATCAGCCTACACAGTGGAGCGAGTGATGAGGGGTACCACAGGACATGTCAGAGGGACTCAGCCAAGGCCCAATCGCTCTTTCTCCCGTTGGAGTACTAGGCAGGGATGCAGACAGTCTCACTCATCATCACATTCAATAGTGTCCTCCTTCCACAGTCCCAATAAGCCCCAGTTTCCCCATCACCACCAGGCCTGCCACACCACTCCTGCTGGCCACGCTGTCACACACATCCTCATACCTATATAAAACTGTGGCATATATGGGCTTAATATTATTTTAAAAATAAGAATCTAGCCTTTATTTAACTAGGCAAGTCAGTTAGGAACAAATTCTTATTTACAATGACGGCCTACACCGGCCAAACTCGGACGACGCTGGGCCAATTGTGCGCCGCCCTATGGGACTCCCAATCACGGCCGGTTGTGATACAGTCTGGATCATCAATGAATATACTTACAATACATGAGCTTAATATCTATAAATACAGCAACTTATAAAGGACTAGAATGATTAAGGATCTCACTATCAAATACTGATTTATTCTTGTGTTAGAATTTGTGACCACACCCGTCATCAGAGACAAGGCATGGGGTTCACTGTGAGGAAGGAGGACAGTCTCTGTCTGGGCAACACTGGAACACTGCCACTGTACATGATCCCATTGGGATGGAAAAGCAGCCGTGTCCCTAATGGGACCCTTTTACCTTTATAGTGCACTAGTGTGTATATAGGGGATATGGTGCCATTTGGGACGCAGCACAGAAGCTGCTGCTTGTGGTCACCAGCTCTGTCATTAACTCATACTACTAACCTTGATTCTGATGGTTAACCCGCTAAGACAGTGCAACATTATATAGAACTGAGGGAAATGAAAGTGCCGTTTAAACATCCAACGGTAACAGAATGTAAGGTTGGAGATATAAATGTAACATGACATCAACACAAAAAATGTTAAGAGGAATTGAATGACTGAGTACTTCTTTGTCCTTTACGCCCTCCACGTCATACTTAAATAGCGCAATAAAACATTTTTTGCACACCAGAAATATATTTACATATTTCGCCACTCCCGTTCTGAAGTATGGTCAATGTGAGGTAATTCCTGAACTTTCTTCTGACATGTTTGAAACGGAGACATGACAACATGTAACTAAGTGTTTTCTGGTGTTGGTAGAAACACCAAGAAAGTATAAATGTACAGCGGGTGAAATAAGTATTGGACACGTCACCATTTCTCTCAGTAAATATATTTCCAAAGGTGCTATTGACATGAAATCTTCACCAGATGTTGGTAACAACCCAAGTAATCCATACATACAAAGAAACCAAAACAAATAAGTTCAGAAATTAAGTTATGTGTAATAATGTGAAATGACACAGGGAAAAAGTATTGAACACACTTACTGATATTTATTTAATACTTTGTACAAAAGCCTTTGTTGGTAATGACAGCTTCAAGACGCCTCCTGTATGGAGAAACTAGTCGCATGCATTGCTCTGGTGTGATTTTGGCCCATTCTTCCACACAAACAGTCTTCAAATCTTGAAGGTTCCGTGGCCCTTTTCTATGAATCTTGATCTTCAGTTCTTTCCATAGATTTTCAAATGGGATTTAAGTCAGGTGATTGGCTGGGCCATTCTAGCAGCTTTATTTTCTTTCTTTGAAACCAATTGAGAGTTCCTTGGCTGTGTGTTTGGGATCATTGTCTTGTTGAAATGTCCACCCTCGTTTCATCTTCATCATTCTGGTAGATGGCAGCAGATTTTTGTCAAGAATGTCTCGGTAAATTTGCCCATTCATCCTTCCTTCAATTATGTGAAGTTTGCCAGTACCATTTGCTGAAAAGCAGCCCCACACCATGATGTTCCCACCTCCAAACTTCACTGTTGGTATGGTGTTTTTAGGGTGATGTGCAGTGCCATTTCTCCTCCAAACATGGTGTGTATTATGACATCCAAACAGTTCAATTTTGCTCTCATCTGACCACACTATATTCTCCCAGTATTTACTGTTTTCTTTGAGACAACAGTACCTGCTAATTGCAGGTCTTTTTTAAGCTCTCCACAAGTGGTCCTTGGCTCTTGGACAACTCTTCTGACTATTCTTTTCACTCCTCTGTCAGAAATCTTGCGAGGAGCACCTGGTCGAGGCAAATGTATGGTGAAATGATTGTCTTCCCACTTCCGTATTATGGCCCCAACAGTGCTCACTGGAACATTCAGAAGCTTAGAAATGCACCTCCCTTTCTTCATGTGTTCAATACTTTTTCCCTGTGTCATTTCACATTATTACACATAACTTAATTTCTGAACTTATTTGTATGTATGGATTACTTGGGTTGTTACCAACATCTGGTGAAAATGTTATGTCAATAGCACCTTTGTAAATATATTTACGGAGAAAAACGGTGACGTGTTCAATACTTATTTCACCCGCTGTATATGCTTTCAAGCATTTACAAAATGTCATGCTAGATAAGCCATTCCCGCCCAGAAACTAATTCAAACTCTTGATAGATTTGTTTATATATATATATACAGTGAGTGTACAAAACATTAAGAGCACCTGCTCTTTCTATAACATAGACTGACCAGGTTAATCCAGGTGAAATCTATGATCCCTTATTCATGTCACTTGTTAAATCCACTTCAATCAGTGTAGATGAAGGGGAGGAGACAGGTTAAAGAATACTTTTTAAGCCTTGAGACAATTGAGACATGGATTGTGTATGTGTGCCATTCAGAGGGTGAATGGGCAAGACAAAAGATTTCCGTGCCTTTGAACAGAGTATGGTAGTAGATGCCAGGCCCACCGGTTTGTGTCCAGAACTGCGACACTGCTGGGTTTTTCACGCTGAACAGTTTCCTGTGTGTATCAAAAATGATCCACCACCCAAAGAACATCCAGCCAACTTCACACAACTGTGGGAAGCATTGGAGTCAACATTGGCCAGTCCATTCCCCAACTAATTGAGGCTGTTCTAAGGGCAAAAGGGAGTGCAACTCAATATTAGGAAGGTGTTAACGTTTTGTATACTCAGTGTATATAAAGAGAAGGGATTGAAGGGTAACACCATTAGATATTTTTCAAGTAGTCCATGTATGCAGCATTTCCTTCATAATGGTGTATTCTGAACGATACTCTTCCACACAAATCCTTCAGCTCTCTCATTTCCCGAAGTTGCCGAAGTTTGCGAAGGCATCTTGTTTGGGTTGCACCATGGGCTGCCCTATGCCCATCCCTGGCATACCCAGGGTGCCTTGCAGGCCCATGCCTGCGGGGGCCATGCCCATGTTCATTCCCATAATTACCTGATTGACAGGCACTCCTCCCATTCCTATGGCGCCCATCCCCATGGTACCTGTTGCCATGGTGGGAGGCATGCCTAGGCCCATGGCACTGGCGGGCATCATGGGGTTGGTGGAAAGTCTGATGGGCGTGGCTGTGGCCTGGATGTTCAGATTCAGGCCTGCAAAACTTTGAGGCAGGTTGATAGGCGGCTGGACTCCTGAAAGCAGGGGATCTGAAATTACAAATATGGTGATATTATTGTCAGTTAGATCTCCTTGCACTGACACAGAAATTCACATTACAACAGTGAGTTGACAGAGTTAATAACAGACCTTGCTGTAACATGTTGTTGAGGCTGGGCTTGCAGTTAGTCGTCTGCATGCCAGGAGACAGGAAGTCCAGGCTGATGTTGACGCTGGGGTCCGACCATGTGGGGGGGAGGCAGGGCTTCTGGAGCCCCATGTGCTGGGGCAATAAGCCTCCCTGCATTGTTCCAAAGTTCTACAGCAACCCAAAGAAGAGACAACACAAAAACACAGGCCAGGTTATCACAATCATCTATCCTACAATCACAACATACACCTGCTCGTCCAACATATCATTCCAAAATCATGGGCATGAATATGGAGTTGGTCCCCCCCTTTGCTGCTATAACAGCCTCAACTCTGGGAAGGCTTTCCACTAGATGTTGTAACATTGCTGCGGGGACTTGCTTCCATTCAGCCACAAGAGCATTTTTGAGGTCGGGCACTGATGTTGGGAGATTAGGCCTGGCTCGCAGTCAGCGTTTCAATTCATCCCAAAGGTGTTCAATGGGGTTGAGATCAGGCCAGTCAAGTTCTTCCACACTGATTTCGACAAACCATTTCTGTATGGACCTCGCTTTGTGCACGGGGCATTGTCATGCTGAAACAGAAAAGGGCCTTCCCCAAACTGTTGCCACAAAGTTGGAAGCACAGAATTGTCTAAAATGTCATTGTATGCCCGAACCATGAAAAACAGCCCCAGACCATTACTCCTCCTCCACCAAACTTTACAGTTGGAACTATCCATTGGGGCAGGTAGCGTTCTCCTGGCATCCGCCAAACCAAGATTAATCCTTCGGACTGCCAGATGGTGAAGCGTGATTCATCACTCCAGAGAACGCGTTTCCAATGTTCCAGAGTCCAATGGCGGCGAGCTTTACACCACCAGTCGAGGCTTTGCATTGCGCATGGTGATCTTAGGCTTGTGTGCGGCTGCTCGGCCATGGAAAACCTTTTAATGAAGTTCCCAACGAACAGTTATTGTGCTGACATTCCAGAGGCAGTTTGGAACTCAGTAGTGAGTGTTGCAACCGAGGACAGACAATTTTTATGCCTGACGTGCTCCAGCACTCGGCGGTCCCGTTCTGTGAGCTTGTGTGGCCTACCACTTTGCGGCTGAGCCGTTGTTGCTCCTAGACGTTTCCACTTAACAATAACAGCACTTACAGTTGCAGAAATTTGACAAACTGACTTGTTGGAAAGGTGGCATCATGACGATGCCACGTTGAAAGTCACTGAGCTCTTCAGTACGGGCCATTTTACTGCCAGTGTTTGTCTATGGAGATTGTATGGCTGTGTGATCAATTTTAAACACCATTTGAAGGGTCACCCTATAGATTTGGCCACGTAGTGTACACTCTTTGTATTCACAATGTAGAACTCTTCCATGATGAGGCACTTCCATCTATAACAATGGCTCATGTAGTGAGGTGGAGGCCTGTGAGCCACCCGTACCTGTGATCTGGAGATGGGCAGGCCGGTGTTGGCGACACCCACACTCTGGGTACCACACATTGAGAAGGTCATGCTTTGGGAGGCGCTGAGGAAGGTGTGATTGGAGCCCATCAGGTCAAATAAGTCAGCTGAGGGTGGGGTGGGGGCCGAGGGAGGCTGGATGCTACCAAACAGGTCTGTGATTGGCTGAGATGGAGGAGTGGTGGCCGGCGGACTGGAGAACGCATTCCAGTCCCCAAATTCGCCCTTCCCACTGGACCCTGGCCCTAGGGAGAGAAGAGAGGGTCATTTAGAAATGTAATACTACGAATCACTATAAACATCCATCAACATCAATAATTAAATTTCATTTTAACAGTTGAAAAAGTTTGTGTTGCTGTGCTTTTCTTAAAATCTAATCCAGATAAGTGAAGATGCTATTATTCACAGTGTTCAGCATTTCCAAGAACTTGAAGAGAAATGAATAAGGCATGTCCCATTTCTTCTGTAAGGGGTAGTTTTTGCACCCTGTCAGGCAGGCAGATGAACAGTGAAGGTAACAGAGAACGCCCCAGGGGGAGTACCAGTACACACAGCCCAGTGCTGATGGGACATGACATGAGACAGATCGTGTGCCAACACCAGGACCAGAGACTACTGCACAGGACCACACACCAGGACTAGAGGCTACTGCACAGAACCACGCACCAGGACCAGAGACTACTGCACAGGACCACACACCAGGGCCAGAGGCTACAGCACAGGACCACTCACCAGGACCAGAGGCTACAGCACAGGACCACTCACCAGGACCAGAGGCTACTGCACAGGACCACACACCAGGACCAGAGGCTACAGCACAGGACCACTTACCAGGACCAGAGGCTACTGCACAGGACCACACACCAGGACCAGAGGCTACTGCACAGGACCACGCACCAGGACCAGAGGCTACTGCACAGGACCACGCACCAGGACCAGAGGCTACTGCACAGGACCACGCACCAGGACCAGAGGGTACTGCACAGGACCACGCACCAGGACCAGAGGCTACAGCACAGGACCACACACCGGGACCAAAGACTACTGCACAGGACCACACACCAGGACCAGAGACTACTGCACAGGACCACACACCAGGACCAGAGGCTACTGCACAGGACCACACACCAGGACAAGAGGCTACAGCACAGGACCACACACCAGGACCAGAGGCTACAGCACAGGACCACACACCAGGGCCAGAGGCTACAGCACAGGACCACACACCAGGACCAGAGGCTACAGCACAGGACCACACACCAGGACCAGAGGCTACAGCACAGGACCACACACCAGGACCAGAGACTACTGCACAGGACCACACACCAGGGCCAGAGGCTACTGCACAGGACCACACACCAGGACCAGACTACTGCACAGGACCACACACCAGGACCAGAGACTACTGCACAGGACCACACACCAGGACCAGAGGCTACTGCACAGGACCACAGACCAGGACCAGAGGCTACTGCACAGGACCACAGACCAGGACCAGAGGCTACTGCACAGGACCACACACCAGGACCAGAGGCTACTGCACAGGACCACACACCAGGACCAGAGGCTACTGCACAGGACCACACACCAGGACCAGAGGCTACAGCACAGGACCACACACCAGGACCAGAGGCTACTGCATGTTAGATTAGATGGCGCCGACAGACATGTCAGCTCTGCTTCTAAGCAACTTTGCAGTATTTGTTTGTGTGTCATTTCTTACATTATTAGCCCAGAACGTTTTATGTGTTTTTACATACAGCCGGAAATAACTTTGGGATATCAGAGCGATGGTAACTCACCAGCATTACGACCAGGAATACGACTTTCCCGAATTGGATCCTTTGTTCGTACCCCCCAGGGCAACTGAACTTATCCCAGAGGCTGCTCCAAGAAGCCGCCGGCGGAGAGGAGGTATTCGGAGTGGAGTTCTAGTCCGACTCAGGAGGCGTGGCCACCATCCACCGCTTCCAAGTATATTACTCGCTAATGTTCAGTCTCTGGATTATAAAGTAGACAAGCTCAGAGCAAGGATCTCCTTCCAGAGACATCAAGGACTGTAACATACTCTGTTTCACGGAATAATGGCTCTCTCTGGATATACTGTCCCCGTCCATACAGCCAGCTGGGTTCTCAATAAATCGCTGGGTTCTCAGAACTCTCCGGGAAGAAGAAGGGGGATGGTGTATGTTTCATGATTAACAACTCATGGTGTGATTGTGATAACATACAGAAACTCAAGTTATTTTGTTCACCCGACCTAGAATACCTCAATCAAATGGCGACTGTATTACCTCCCAAGAGAATTCTCTTCGGTTATAGTCACAGCCGTGTATATTCTCCCTCAAGCCGATACCACGACGGCCCTCAAGGAACTACACTGGTCTTTTGCAAACTGGAAACCACATATCCTGAGGCCGCATTTATTATAGCTGTGGATTTTAACAAAGCAAATTTGAGGAAAACGCTACCTATGTTCTATTAACACGCTCTGGTAAAACACTTGACAACTGCTACTCCCCCTTTCGAAATACCTACAAGGCCCTCCCCCGCCCTCCCTTCGGCAAATTAGATCACGACTCCATTTACTATTGCCCCGTAGCACTCACTTCTGTCATCATGAAGTGCTTTGAGAGGCTCGTTAAGGATTGTGACGACCCTCCCACTCTGTCTGGCGAATTCTTTCTCTTTGCTCTTGTTTTCCTTAATAGAATGTCGGTGGGCGGAGCTGGGAGGGTCATCAGCGAAATGGGACACATGTTGGTCCCGGGATAAATACACCTTTCTCCCATTCATTAAGGAGACTCTCTCCATGCAGACACACTGTTAAATTTTGGTTGTGGCATTTTTGTGGCATTGTTTGTTTGCTTTGGCACCTTTCAACACCCCTCATTATCACATCTATGCACACATCCACTCACTTATACTACTGATTACTGACTACACACACCATTGTTAATTGTATATAGTCTGATTTAGTTAAATATACCTTGTTATTCCTTATCTCCACGTTGTCTCCCTCTTTGTTAAAGGCTACAAGCTGGTTTGTGACAGGATCATATCACCTCTACCTCACCTGACACCCTAGACCCACTTCAATTTGCTTACCGGCCCAACAGATCCACAGACGATGCAATTGCCATCGCACAGCACACTGCCCTATCCCATCTGGACAAGAGGAATACCTACGTAAGAATGCTGTTCATTAACTATAGCTCAGCCTTCAACACCATTGTACCCTCCAAGCTCATCATTAAACACCTCCACTATCCTCAACACAGGGGCCCCACAAGGGTGCGTGCTCAGCCCTCTTCTGTACTCATGTTCACCCATGACTGCGTGACCATGCACGCCTCCAACTTCAATCGTCAAGTTTGCAGACGACACAACAGTAGTAGGCCTGATTACCAACAATGACGAGACAGCCTACAGGGAGGAGATGAGGGCCCTGGCGGAGTGGTGCCAGGAAAATATCCTCTCCCTCAACGTCAACAAAACGAAGGAGCTGATTGTGGACTTCAGGAAACAGCAGAGGGAGCACCCCCCCATCCACATCGACGGGACCGCAGTGGAGAAGGTGGAAAGCTTCAAGAGCCTTGGCGTACACATCACTGACAATCTGAAATGGTCCACCCACACAGACAGTTTGGTGAAAACATCAGGAGGCTGAAGAAATTTGGCTTGGCACCTAAGACCCTCACAAACTTTTACAGATGCACAATTGAGAGCATCCGGTCGGGCTGTACCACCGCCTGGTACGGCAACTGCACCGCCCGCAACCGCAGGGCTCTCCAGAGGGTGGTGCGGTCTGCCCAACGCATCATCAGGGGCACACTGCCTGCCCTCTAGGACAGCTACAGCACCCAATGTCACAGGAAGGCCAAAAAGATCATCAAGGACATCAACAACCCAAGCCACGGCCTGTTCACCCCGCTACCATCCAGCAGGCAAGGTCAGTACAGGTGCATCAAAGCTGGGACCGAGAGACTGAAAAACAACTTCTATCTCAAGGCCATCAGACTGTTAAAATAGCCATCACTAGCCAGCTACCACCCGGTTACTTAACCCTGCACCTTAAGAGGCCGCTGCCCTATATACATAGACATAGAATCACTGACCATGGAACACTAGTCACTTTAATAATGTTTACATACTGCTTTACTCATCTCATAAGTATATACTGTATTCTATTCTACTGTATTTTTGTCAATGCCAATCCGACATTGCTCGTCCTAATATTTATATATTTAAAAAAAATCCTTTCTTTCCTTTTTAGATTTGTGTGAATTGTTAGATACTACTACACTGTTGGAGCTCGGAACACAAGCATTTCGCCAGAGCGTATAGCATGGGAACACACACCAGGGCCAGAGCGTATAGCATGGGAACACACACCAGGGCCAGAGCGTATAGCATGGGAACACACACCAGGGCCAGAGGGTATAGCATGGGAACACACACCAGGGCCAGAGCGTATAGCATGGGAACACACACCAGGGCCAGAGGGTATAGCATGGGAACACACACCAGGGCCAGAGGGTACTACATGGGAACACACACCAGGGCCAGAGGGTATAGCATGGGAACACACACCAGGGCCAGAGGGTACTACATGGGAACACACACCAGGGCCAGAGGGTATAGCATGGGAACACACACCAGGGCCAGAGCGTATAGCATGGGAACACACACCAGGGCCAGAGGGTACTACAAGGGAACACACACCGGGGCCAGAGCGTATAGCATGGGAACACACACCAGGGCCAGAGCGTATAGCATGGGAACACACACCAGGGCCAGAGGGTACTACAAGGGAACACACACCAGGGCCAGAGCGTATAGCATGGGAACACACACCAGGGCCAGAGGGTACTACATGGGAACACACACCAGGGCCAGAGCGTATAGCATGGGAACACACACCAGGGCCAGAGGGTATAGCATGGGAACACACACCAGGGCCAGAGCGTATAGCATGGGAACACACACCAGGGCCAGAGCGTATAGCATGGGAACACACACCAGGGCCAGAGGGTATAGCATGGGAACACACACCAGGGCCAGAGGGTATAGCATGGGAACACACACCAGGGCCAGAGGGTACTACATGGGAACACACACCAGGGCCAGAGGGTATAGCATGGGAACACACACCAGGGCCAGAGGGTATAGCATGGGAACACACACCAGGGCCAGAGGGTATAGCATGGGAACACACACCAGGGCCAGAGCGTATAGCATGGGAACACACACCAGGGCCAGAGGGTACTACAAGGGAACACACACCAGGGCCAGAGCGTATAGCATGGGAACACACACCAGGGCCAGAGGGTACTACATGGGAACACACACCAGGGCCAGAGGGTATAGCATGGGAACACACACCAGGGCCAGAGCATATAGCATGGGAACACACACCAGGGCCAGAGGGTATAGCATGGGAACACACACCAGGGCCAGAGCGTATAGCATGGGAACACACACCAGGGCCAGAGGGTACTACATGGGAACACACACCAGGGCCAGAGCGTATAGCATGGGAACACACACCAGGGCCAGAGGGTATAGCATGGGAACAGACACCAGGGCCAGAGGGTACTACATGGGAACACACACCAGGGCCAGAGGGTATAGCATGGGAACACACACCAGGGCCAGAGCGTATAGCATGGGAACACACACCAGGGCCAGAGGGTATAGCATGGGAACACACACCAGGGCCAGAGCGTATAGCATGGGAACACACACCAGGGCCAGAGGGTACTACAAGGGAACACACACCATCCTCCCACCCATCCACCCATACTCCCATCCATACTCCCATCCATCCATCCATCCATCCATCCATCCATCCATCCATCCATCCATCCATCCATCCATCCATCCATCCATCCATCCATCCATCCATCCATCCATCCATCCATCCATCCATCCATCCATCCATCCATCCATCCATCCATCCAGCACGGAGCAGAGGGTGAAGGCTGGGGAGATGAGCTGTGTGAAATGAGATCTGACAAGTGTCTGTCCTCATAAGGCTCAGAAGGTAGGGCCTCCATCTGGACTCATCCCAGGCGCATCAATATTACACCACATTCACTTCCACAGGACAGGACATCACATGGGCCACAACCACAAACCCCTGGGCAGGAGATGGCACGGAGAGTGACAGGAGGGGGGACTCTGGCTCTCCTAAATACCTCTGTGGCATGGGTGCTCTGTACTAAAGTATTCACCTCTTCGGTTTCCCCCTCACAAGCTGCTACGAGGTTTATGAAAACCAAGGCTTTCTGCTGGATTTATTGGGCCTTCCTAAGACTGAAGCTGTAATACAGACAGTACATGCTGTTCAGACAATGGAGAGACGTACCGGCTGATGAAGGGAGACTGGCTGAGGCAGCTGGGGAGGAGAAGTCAGCAAAACCACAGATGAAGTCTGAATTTCCACCTGGATGGAACGCACACACACACACACAGTGAAAGAGAGTGTGAACAGTGTCAGTGGAGGAGATGAGGGTGTCAGTGGAGGAGATGAGGGTGTCAGTGGAGGAGATGAGGATGACGTCCTCCCTCCCTCCCTCCCTCCCTCCCTCCCTCCCTCCCACTGTATGGCTGAGAGTGAAAGACAGGCCCGAGCTCTTTTGGTTGGAGAAGGCAATGACGAGGGGCCGCAGCATTCCCTTCCCAGCAAACACTGGCTCAGCCTCAGACAGCCATGCTCTTCCTCTTCTCTTCTCCCCTGTCCTGTCCTGTCCTCTTCTCCGCTCTCTTGTCCTCTCCACTTCTCCCGTCACCTCTCCGCTTCTCCCCTCTCCGGTCCTCTCTTCTCCTCTCCTCCCCTCCCCTCTACTGTTCTCTCCCTAGGCCTGACACACTGGTCTGACATCTTGGCATCTTAGGCCTGTCTGCTCCCTCCCCTCCCTCCCGTCCTGTTCCTGGTGATTCTTGAGGAGCTACATCTATGGCTTTGAGCCACCTTACTTTAGAGTGTTATCACTTTATATACCTACCTCTTCTCAATATGTGTGTAGCACTGAGGGTGACTGGCTCATTAGACGAGTGAGTGATGGGTCTTACCTGCTGGTGCCGTCTGACTGGACCCAGCGTCCACCATCAGAAGGTCTGCAAGGCCACTGCTTGAAGACTGGCTGACTGACGTCTGAAGAGGACACAGAGCATGAGAGAAGGACACTCTAAAACAAGCTGTTCACTTTTAACAAGGTGCTATACTTCCTAAAGCTGCCACGAGAGAGCAGCATTAATCTGGAAACCGTCTGGATCAGGCAGCCCAGGAGCTCCACTGTTCACTGTTCCTGCTGCCATCCACTTCTATCATGTCATTAGACAGTCAGAAGAGATGAAACACGGCTTGCCTTCTGTCCCGCGGGAAATAATCACCATCTTGTGTTTCAGTCTCTATAAAAAGTCACTGATGAAAATAGATTCTGCAGACAACTCAACAGTGTTCTCTATAGGCTTCAAAAACAGGTGCTGTTGAGTCTACACAGCCTATTGGCCTGCAGTAACAGCCTAGGTCAATGGTCAGCGTGAGATACAGGCAGGTCAGTGGTCAGAGTGAGATACAGGCAGGTCAGTGGTCAGAGTGAGATACAGGCAGGTCAGTGGTCAGAGTGAGATACAGGCAGGTCAGTGGTCAGAGTGAGATACAGGCAGGTCAGTGGTCAGAGTGAGATACAGGGATGTCAATGGTCAGCGTGAGATACAGGGATGTCAATGGTCAGCGTGAGATACAGGCAGGTCAGTGGTCAGAGTGAGATACAGGCAGGTCAGTGGTCAGAGTGAGATACAGGCAGGTCAGTGGTCAGAGTGAGATACAGGGATGTCAATGGTCAGCGTGAGATACAGGGATGTCAATGGTCAGCGTGAGATACAGGCAGGTCAGTGGTCAGCGTGAGATACAGGCAGGTCAGTGGTCAGCGTGAGATACAGGCAGGTCAGTGGTCAGAGTGAGATACAGGCAGGTCAGTGGTACCTTTACATTGTCCGCGTCCAGATTGGCCCGGTCTCCTGTGTAGTGTGCAGCGGCCCCTAGGTCCACGGTTTTGGAGCGGATGCCGCCCCGTTTGCGTGTGGTGGTGGTGGTCTCCATTGCCTGGCTGATCTGGATGCTCGTGGTCGTAACAGTCTCCTCCTCGTCTTTGAACTCCACTCCCGACAGCTTCCCTGACCCCGACACCGGCCGGCCGTTCCGTGATACCTTGTCCTCCTCGTGGTCACTGAGGGACAAAGACAACAAAACAAAACAAACACATGAAAGTGTGGAGATTATTTTCTTTCAAAAAGAAAAATCTCTATCATTAAGCAGATTTGTATCGACTTAAGCAAGCGTTTCCCAAACACGGTCCCGAGCACTACGTAGCTGATTCAGATAATCAAAACTTGATAAGTTGAATATTTGAATCAGCTGTGTAGTACTAGGGCCAAAACCTAAATGTGCCCCCATTTTGCTTTTGTCCTTTTGTACTTAATTTCACTCAGGAATACCTGATTCTGTCAGGCGAGTCATCCCTCTCTTTGCGGAACTTGTTGATGGTGTCGTCGATGGTGCTGCCGATCTTGTCGCTGATTTCTCCCAGCTTCTCACTGAAGGGGAAGGCTCCCTTGCTCTTGTCCCAGTCCTCATCCCACTTCCCTTTGGGCTCAGAGTCAAACATTTCTCCCGCTGAGGGGGAGGAGAGGGGCAGAGAGGGACGAAACAGGGTTTACAGGTTTATGCTGAAAAAAGTGTTTTGACACCATTAATGTGTTTTGTAGCAATGCTGAGTGAGCCTGACTTCACGAACATAATGAGAGCCGTTGTGGGAATGCACTGCATCTATCTGGAATGCCAATTAAGATGTGCAACAGATAATTGGTTATTCTGCATTGAAGATTGATGGGCCCTTTGCCAACACAAACACTCCACCGCTACAGTACGTCTGCTGAAACAGAGAGAGCATCTCCAGATGACTGTCTCCATATCAGTGTTATTTTGATCCTGTGTGACAAAAATAATTCCCCCCCCCCCCCCCCGCCACATCATTAATTGACAAATGGGAACTCTGGTTTGACTAATGAAGTGGGAAATCACAGCAGCAAATCAAAGATATCAGGAATCAAAGGGAGGAATCAACGGCGCATGAAAATAAAGCCTTTCAATCAGTTGTCTCCAACCTAATCCTAATGAAATGGCAAGGGACCCGCCAGCCCCCTTGATTAGATATCGGAATAGCAGATCAGAAAGAAAGGAATCAAAAACAGATATGGGGAAGATATGTTCTGTTACATGGTGAGGGTGGTGAGGTTGCTCTTGTACAAACATGATCAGAAATCTCACTGATGACGATGTGAGAAGACATGATTGGCCCCGGAGTGAAAACCGCTCTAATCAAAAGATCAGTGATGAAGAGGAGGAGGCAGCGTGAGAGGAGGGAGGGAGAGGTCTGTGGGGAATAGAGGAAGAGACTGAGGAGCGATATTCTGGAAACCGTCTGAGACTGCAGACAGACAGAGCCCTGCAAAAAGACTCACAATGACTAGAGGTAAATTACAGTAACAGGAGGTAAATTACAGTAACAGGGGCTAGAGGTAAATTAATCTGCTTGTGTGTTTTCGTACATACTTGCACCCCCTTTCCCTTTGTCTGCTAACAAGGAATATGCCCCGCTGTGCCTTGTGTCTGAAACCCCTCGGTTTAACATGAAACCTTGTGACTGAGGGGAACATCCCTTATGACCTTCATAACAGCATCCAATATATTTTCTGTCTGATTTGTGAGAGCATGGAAATGAGAGACCATACCACATTCTCTTACACAGATTTAACAGAGAATCACAGACAATCTGCCCTCCCTCCTGTGTGGTGATACTCACGGCTAGTCTTGTTGAATCCTCCTCCTCCAGTGCTGTCTGAGGACACGCCGATATACTTGTCCTTGTTTTTCTTAGCCTTCTTCCTCTCCTCCCGGAGCCGGTCGTCATCCTGGACAAACTCCACCATCTCCTTCACCTTCTGACGCACATTGATGCCCTGGTCCTTCCCATTCTCATCTATAGATAGGACACAGGATAGGACACATTAATACACTGGCATTCACCTAATTAAAGTATGGAAATCACCTCATTCTCCATAGTGACAGGGTTGATAGTATAAGTAGTTAAAGGGGAAGTCAACGCTGAAGCAAATAGTAATAATAATAAATAAACAAATAATAATTAATTCATTAATTAAGAGAGAGAGTGAGAGAGTGAGAGAACAGAACAGCTCCAGGCCTAAGCAGCTTTTGATGAGGGTATGGTAGAGCTTGGGACCAGGCCTTTATAGACTCCTTCAAGAGGGGGAACACAGGCACCATTGTTTTACTGCCACAACAGGCCTGTCCAGGAGACAGTATTTGTCTCAAGGGGGCATAGTTATGTAATGGAGCATAGTGAGTGCTCATGTCATGCACCAAATGCTAATTCTTGAGAGCGAAGCATGAAAAAAGATTAGCACAATTTAAAATAGCCCTACAGTATATATGTTAGCCCCTTACCCAAATATTTAATAAATGGCATCATTAAATTAGTTAGCATGTAACATTTGAAATGGTATTGGATCACGTATAATATAAAACACAATATCCAATGCTTGAAACACAGAGGCAAGTTTAGCAGAGACTTACAGTAGTGAGTGAATACATTTTATTTTCTTTAACTGGTCCCCTGTGGAAATCTAACCCACAACTCTGCCGTTGCAACCCACAGGAAATACAGTCTTAAGTTTACATGCACTTAGGTTGAAGTCATTAAAACTTATTTTTAAACCACCCCAAAGATTTCATGTTAACAAACTATAGTTTTGGCAAGTCGGTTAGGACATCTGCTTTGTGCATGACACAAGTAATTCTTCCAACAATTGTTTACAGACAGATTATTTTACTTATAATTCACTATATCACAATTCCAGTGGGTCAGAAGTTTACATACACTAAGTTGACTGTGCCTTTAAACAGCTTGGAAAATTCCAGAAAATTATGTCATGGCTTTAGAAGCTTCTGTTAGGGTAATTTACATCATTTGAGTCAACTGGAGGTGTACCTGTGGATGTATTTCAAAGCCTACCTTCAGATTCAGTGCCTCTTTGCTCAACATCAAAAGAAATCAAAAGAAATCAGCCAAAACCTCCACAAGTGAAGATGCTGGAGGAAACAGGTACAAAAGTATCTATATCCACAGTAAAACGACTCCTATATAAACATTACCTGAAAGGCCGCTCAGCAAGGACGAAGCCACTGCTGCAAAACTGCCATAAAAAAGCAAGACTACGGTTTGCAACTGCACATGGGGACAAAGATCGTACTTTATGGAGAAATGTCCTCTGGTCTGATGAAACACAAATAGAACTGTTTGGCCATAATGACCACCGTTATGTTTGGAGGAAAAAGGGGAGGCTTGCAAGCTGAAGAACACCATCTCAACCGTGAAGCACGGGGGTGGCAGCATCATGTTGTGGGGGTTCTTTGCTGCAGGAGGGACTGGTGCACTTCACAAAATAGATCATGAGGAAGGAAAGTAATGTGGATATATTGAAGCAACATCTCAAGACATCAGTCAGGAAGTTAAAGCTTGGTCGCAAATGGGTCTTCCAAATGGACAATGACCCCACACATACTTCCAAAGTTGCCATCACAAAGCCCTGACCTGAATCCTATAGAAGATTTGTGGGCAGAACTGAAAAAGCGTGTGCGAGCAAGGAGGCCTACAAACCTGACTCAGCTACACCAGTTCTGTCAGGAGGAATGGGCTAAAATTCACCCAACTTATTGTGGGAAGCTTGTGGAAGGCTACCCCGAAACATTTGACCCAAGTTAAACAATTTAAAGGCAATGCTACCAAATACTAAATTGAGTGTATGTAAACTTCTGACCCACTGGGAATGTGATGAAATAAATAAAATCTGAAATAAATAAATAACATTTCACATTCTTAAAATAAAGTGGTGATCCTAACTGACCTAAGACTTTGCTAGGTAAGTCTTTGCTAGATCATTTTTTTTAGATACACCTAGACCCCTAACAGACATTACTAGGTAACTGGTCTAACCAAATTATGTACTTTGAGTCATTCAGTCACTCACTGGAACTCAATAAATAACAAGAGGACTCTGAGGGTCAGTGACCTGGCTCCAGGTTCATTTGTGTTGAGTGAAATGAAGTTGCAAAGCAAACTGCTGTATGTAGATCCAGAATGGTTGAAGCAACATGTGCCTCCATAACAGCCCTTCCCTGAGCATGTTAAAAGGGATGGTGATGCGATCTTATCCCTCAGCTTTTTTCAAAACCACCAAAAATAAGAGAGGAACCAAGCCATCCATTTTTGGAACATACATGTTCAGAGTTTCTCACATTCTTGTGATGTCATTAGCCTCCAAAGCATGTGTTGGTGTACTGCTAAAAACACATGGCGCGCTCTGCAGGCTCGGCCTAGCATACAAAACACTTACAAAAACCATCCAAGGTTTCACCTCTGTCATAGCAAATCACAAATGCATACAGTTGGCATCCAAGGAGCCACTCAACTTGATGATTTACATACTCTTCATTTGTGGGCATTACATATGTGCATATATACACCAGGTTTAAAACCAGAACATGATGGACTTGCATCTGACTGACTCTTCAGTACTCCAGCTATGGCTATGGAAACTTCCTCACTAATGAATACTCCTGGGTGTTCCATCTGAAACCATGAGCCTCACCACTGAAGACAACCTGATTGGTTTAGAAGAGAGGCTTCGGGATGGAATTAATCAATACCCAGGCTTAGGCTTCACACTTCTCTTGGTCTTTCAGTGCTGCCGTGCAGTGCCAGCCCCAAATGATTCCTTACCAACAAAATTATAGTTTTCCAAGGAGCGAAGGTCGTAGATGTGTTCCCTCCCGCTGGTGACAACTCGCTCCGATCCGTTCCTGATGAGGTATGCCAGCAGTAGTAAGGCCTGGAGGAGAGGAGTAACCGTTAAGAGACAACATGGCACTAGGCTTCCTCACCACAGTCAACATGATCAAATGAATGAAACATGAGCAGTGGAATAGAGACTCGGCACCTTGTAAACTCTTCTCCAGTTCTTCTTGTTGTCCTTCAGCATTCTGGTCCACAGCATGTTCATGACCTCAGGGAATTGCTCGTACATGAACGTGGATCTAAAAGAAATGTCATATGGATGAAATTAGACTACTGGTAAAGCCACAACTACTAGGCTAGTACTGTAAATGTGAACGGACTGAGCATTGTGCTCTGGTTGTCACGCACTTGGCGATCTCTCCCATGAGCTGTCCAGAGGGACCCCAGGGGTCATCGTTGGTGGCCTCTCGCACCTTGGACTCGATCTCAGAGTAGTTCATCACCACGTTAGTGCTGCAAGACACAGGAAACACACACGACACATTAGACTTTCATCAAGAATCATATGAATAAAACACATCAAAAGACACTGGTGGACTATGACCTCTATCACAGATTGTTATTCTGCATGAGGCATGACTTCCTGGTCTTATACAGTGTGTTTTCAGTATTAGAGTGGTGGTGTTAGGATAGGTAGTGGTAAGGCTTTTCTTAACAGACCTCTGATTTAGCCTAGATGTCCAGCAAGGGCCTAGGCTAACTCCTGTGATCAGACTGAGCCTGTTCTAGGGGCAGGTTGTTAGGGTTCCTGTTGCCCCTAAAGCTCAGTGTGGAGTTTTCAGCCTACAGAACAAATCAGCCTTTTCCTGTCAGGCCTCATTTCACTCCCATCACCATCAGCAGACCTGCCAGTCACAGAGCAGAGTGCCAGGAAACAGCTGGGCTCTACTCAACTTTCCCCTCTCAGCTGACAGAAGGAGCGGCAGAGCGGGCGACTACAGGGTATAAAGACAGTCATTAAAATTGACTGATGAGTAAAAAGGGTTCTCATGATCTATCCTGATTCAAGAAGCAGCTTGAATGGATTATGACAGCACAAAGAGACACCCAAAAGCACTCAGGGATGAAAAATGTACCACATTTTGACAACAGAACGGCAATTCAAAAGAACGAGAAGAATGCATTTGAGAAAACATAGGGAAAGAAAGACAAAGAAACATCTGGTCAGAGCCGGGGCTAATGCATCTGATCAGTGATAAATGTGAACATCTGGTCAGAGCCGGGGCTAATGCAGCTGATCAGTGATAAATGTGAACATCTGGTCAGAGCCGGGGCTAATGCATCTGATCAGTGATAAATGTGAACATCTGGTCTGAGCCGGGGCTAATGCAGCGGATCAGTGATAAATGTGAACATCTGGTCAGAGCCGGGGCTAATGCAGCTGATCAGTGATAAATGTGAACATCTGGTCAGAGCCGGGGCTAATGCAGCTGATCAGTGATAAATGTGAACATCTGGTCTGAGCCGGGGCTAATGCAGCGGATCAGTGATAAATGTGAGGCAATGTTTTCAGGGACTCTGAGATCACACCTATGGGCCAGCCTCACCTGCCACAGTTCAGCTGGGCCAGATAGGAGGGAGACCACCTGACTGATGGAAAATAAGGGTGATGTGAGACAGAACTGCTATGCTCTCTAATAAATTAGGTCAACATGGTAACATCGGCCAACACGTGGGCTGAAACAACAAGGCTGATCAACTCCAAAATAGTGAAAGGAATAAAAAGGCACAAAAAACATTGTGTTTTCAGAATTCACTCATGGTATGCATTAGCTAATAGCTCTGGTTTCCAGTCACATGTATTGAGATTCCCACATGTAAAAAGCAGGATTAACAGTCACATAATAAGTTGCATGGACTCTGTGTGTAATAATAGTTAGTGGTTAAGATGATTTCTGAATGATTACCTCATCTCTGTTCCCCACACATACAATTATCTGTAAGGTCCCTCAGTCGAGTAGTGAATTTCAAACACAGATTCACTCTTCATATTATCAAGCATGGTGGTGGCTGCATCATGTTATTGATATGCTCGTCGTTGGCAAGGACTAGGACGTTTTTCTGGATAAAAATATAAATGGAATAGAGCTAAGCACAGGCTTAGGAAACCCTGGTTCAGTCTGCTTTCCACCATACACTGGGAGATAAATTAACCTTTAAATATAAAATATTACTCATTTATTTGGCAGAGACAAGCTGCAAGAGAAATATGCAACAATCTCAGTTAACGCATCCGAGCAAGTGAACAGCGCCCCCTCTGTCTCAGTATGTGTAGAACATGGATCTGATCTGACTGCATCAGAATTATTATTATTTTTTTAACCTTTATTTAACCAGGACATGGACTACATATAGAGGGGTGCTGTTTTGCTCGCTCAGATGCTTTCTCCGGTGATATCGTTTCAGCAGAGAGGAAGAGGAGAAGCCAGAGTTGAGGCATCTTCAACAGTGAAGAGGTGGCTTTTCTTTGCAACTCTGCACTAGAAGGCCAGCATCCCGGAATCGCCTCTTCACTGTTGACTTTGAGACTGGTGTTTTGCGGGTACTATTTAATGAAGCTGCCAGTTGAGGACTTGTGAGGCGTCTGTTTCTCAAACTAGACACTCTAATGTACTTGTCCTCTTGCTTAGTTGTGCACCGGGGCCTCCCACTCCTCTTTCTATTCTGGTTAGAGCCAGCTTCTGTGAAGGTAGTAGTACACAGCGTTGTACGAGATCTTCAGTTTCTTGGCAATTTCTCACATGGAATAGCCTTCAATTCTCAGAACAAGAAGACTGATGAGTTTCAGAAGAAAGTTCTTTGTTTCTGGCCATTTTGAGCCTGTAATCGAACCCACAAATGCTGATGCTCCAGATACTCAACTAGTCTAAAGAAGGCCAGTTTTATTGCTTCTCTAATCAGCACAACAGTTTTCAGCTGTGCTAACATAAACGCCAAAGGGTTTTCTAATGATCAATTAGCCTTTTAAAATTATAAACTTAGATAAGCTAACACAACGTGCCATTGAAACACAGGAGTGATGGTTGCTGATAATGGGCCTCTGTACGCCTATGTAGATATTCCATTAAAAATCAGCCGTTTCCAGCTACATTTACATTACATTTTAGTAATTTAGCAGACGCTCTTATCCAGAGCGAGTTACAGTTAGTTAGTGCATACATGTTCATACTTTTTTTAGTACTTGTCCCCCGTGGGAATCGAACCCACAACCCTGCAAGCGCCATGCTCTACCATCTGAGCTACATGGACGAGATACGATAGTCATTTACAACATTAACAATGGCTATACTGTATTTCTGATCAATTTAATGTTATTTTACCCCAAACTTTTGAACGGTAGTGTATACAGCTGAAACGCCTTAAAAAAACCAACATACTTCTGTCCCAAGCTCCCTGGCGCAGGAACCTCTGACGGCCTGGAATAGGCCAGTTGATATAATGTTGCAGGTTCGCTAGCAACAGCTTCAGGCCAGACCAAGTGATGATTTGATACAATGTTGTACTTCAATAGCAATAGCTCAAGTCAAGACAGATAGAAAGGGAGGCAAACAGACGCATATAATAAAAAAATAAAATCATAACTGGCAAGCAGATCGATAGAACTGGTAGGATAAATTTTAAGCTTCACCAAACTTGAAACTGATTGGTGGAGTGCTGCAGAGATGGTTGTCCTTCTGGAAGTTTCTTCCATCTCTACAGAGGAACTCTGGAGCTCTGTCAGGTTCTTGGTCACCTCCCTGACCAAGGCCCTTCTCTCCCAATTGCTGTTTGTTCCACCCGGCAAGCTTTTGGTTTTTGCTCAGACATGCACTGTCAACTGTGGGACCTTATATAGACAGGTGTGTTCTTTTCCAAATCATGTCCAATCAATTTAATTTACCACAAGTGGACTCCAATCAAGTTGTAGAAACATCAAGGAGGATTCATGGAAACAGGATGCACCTGAGCTCAATTTTGAGTCTCATATCAAAGGGTCTGAATACTTCTGTAAATAAGGTATTTCAGTTTTTTTATTTGTAGTAAATGTGCAAACATTTCTAAAAACTTGTTTTCACTTTGTCATTGTGTGTAGATTGATGAGGAAAATGTTTAATACATTTTAAAATAAGGCTGTAACGTAACAAAATGTGGATGAAGGGTCTGAATACTTTCCGAATGCACTATATATATATATTTTTTTTTAAGTATTACAATTTTCCTTCCACTTTGACAGAGCATTTTGTGTAGATCATAGGAAAAAATTAATGTTTCGTTTTTAGTAAAAAAAGAATACTGTAAAATCACCAGGAATTCAGTAAAAATAATATACTGTATATAATTTAGGAAATCTGTTCCCAAGTATTCCCACGAATAAAAAAAGAGACATGGTCGATCGTGTCAATGTAATCAAGGTATGAAATTATTGTATTTGAAAATACAATCTCTTTTTGGGCTTAGTTGAAGTCAATTCGCAGTGTACAAAATAGAATAATTATGTTTGAGCCCAAGGCTGAATCTAGTTGCCTACACCTGCCCTAGAGACTACCCCTTCCTCTGCAGCTGACAGCACTTTTACTAATCATCCCTAATGTAATTTAGACAGAAAACACAGACACTTCCTCCACTCTCACTCTCAATAAATCCCACAGACCTACCAACACAGGGAGGGAGCAGGGTGAAAGGAGAGCCAGGCAGGCAGCTCTGGAAGCCATTACCACAGAGTGGGCCATGGATGATGTAGCGTAAGGGTGAGAGGAACAGAAAGGTGGTCAGGTCTGAAAGCTTGAACACCTGTTCTCACTGGGTAGGAAATGCAGCTCATTATACTACTTAGTCCATGATGTATCAGATTAGTTCAGTTTCACTCCGCTGCCAATTTCTTCCACATGTTGTTGATGACAAGAAATATGATTCAATTCTATGGCTCTAGTGCTGAAGATAAGGAGAGAGATTATAGACTGAATTCCTGACCCTAATATTGGCCTAGCCAGGAGATCGAACAATACACAAATCTACATGGAAAAGCATATTTACAATTATCCTCCCTATTGAACCTATTCACACTCACAGTCTATTTGCATACATTTGTTTGCACACCGTAGCCTAACGGATGGAGTAGTTTGTTTTAAGCCAGAACGCAGTGTACCAGATCTAAAGCATCCTAAAAAAAAAAAAAAGATCACAGGTGGTCTAGAGTAGTGGAGGTGACCCTGAGTGACAACTGGTCTGATGAGTCCACAGATGGCTGCTGGGTTTAGCCAGGGCTTTGCCACAGATGGGTGGTCAGTTCCTTAGGAGGTCAACTGTCAAGTGCTCAGTGACAGAGGGGCAGATGGGAGGACAATGGAACAAAGCTGGGGAAATGAGATGGCACCAGAGACTGGTGAAAGAGCCAATGATAAAGTCTGAGGAAAACAACCAACTGATCACACATTGCCTACAGAGAGAGATTAAAAAATGTCAACAACTCAAACAGGTTTGTTAAAAACAGAACATTTTCTGGACTGAACATTGGATGAAACTGGACATTGGATGAAACAGAATACTTCTTTAGGTCTATGAATCATGTGTGTTTCATGGTGGATAGATTAACATACAACTATACAGTCAGTGGAGATCTGGGATGACTATAGTTTTAACTATGCTTTGTGGAAAGGTAACTATTTCTGGGGGAATAAAGTTACTTTGGAGGTGACTACAACTATTGGAATACAGATCCCAAAAAATTACTACTTGATAAAAACTATTTGAATACAGATTTCAAGAAGTTACTACTTTTCTGAAGCTATTAGATTGGCTGCCTTCAACTGGGCCCAATGGAGCTAATGTCCCTGGAACTGCATGTTGAAGACAGAAATAGAATGAATAGAACACACACAATACATATACTATTCCAATCTGATAGAAATGTATTGTGTAGATCAAATATGACTATCTGAACATTTTGTAAATGTCCATTATCCTGAATGTCTATTGCCCCAGGTGTACATAATCAAACCAAACCAATTGACCAATTATATGTTGTACAGATCAGTTTAAATAAGTTGGGATGCTCAACTAATCTGACTCTTTCAACATGCCACTGAAAAGGTTGAAAGCTGCAATTAATTATATGAGACCTGAAAATACTGCAGAGTAATTCAAGGCCATTTGCAAAAAGAAAGTTGGATGCTTAGCAAAAACAACTTTGATCCCCTTTGTCCATCTGAGGGTAAGTGTTCTTGTTTCAAAACATACACTTTACCATCTTTAAATGAATAGTTTACTTAGAATACAAACTGACATGATTTTCCACCTACCTTGATGGCAGGACATCTATAAGTCTTTGCTAGGTAAATCCCTGCCTTATCTCAGCTCGCTGGTCACCATAGCAACACCCACCCGTAGCATGCGCTCCAGCAGGTATATTTCACTCGTCATCCTCAAAGCCAACACCTCCCTTGGCCGCCATTCCTTCCACTTCTCTGCTGCCAATGACTGGAACGAATTGCAAAAATCATTGAAGCTGGAGACTACCATCTCCCTCAATAACTTTAAGCATCAGCTGTCAGAGCAGCTTATCGATCACTGCACCTGTATACAGCTCATCTGTAAACAGCCTACCCTACTACCTCATCCCCATATAGTTATTTATGCTCATTTGCACTCCAGTATCTCTATTTGCACATCATCATCTGCACATCTATCAGTCCAGTGTTAATGCTAAATTGTAATTATTTCGCCACTATGGCCTATTTATTGCCCTACCTTCCTATTCTTACTACATTTGCACACACTGTACATAGATTTTCTATTGTGTTATTGACTGTACGTTTGTTTATCCCATGTGTAACTCTGTGTTGTTGTTGTTTTTGTCATACTGTTTTGCTTTGTCTTGGCCAGGTCGCAGTTGTAAATGAGAACTTGTTCTCAACTGGCATACCTGGTTAAATAAACGTGAAATAAAAAATAAAGTTGATTCAAGGCAGTTTTGGGATATTTAGTTGATAATTAATAGCGACATTTTGTTACTGTTAGCATTCTAAGTAACACTTAACATTAAACTGTTATTGTGCCGGTGTAAAAAAACTATAGTTACTTTTCGCACAACATTTGAACATTGAGAAACAGACGCCTCACAAATCCCCAACTGGCAGCTTCAATGTTGACTTTGAGACTGGTGTTTTTTACGGATACTATTTAATGAAGCTGCCAGTTGAGGACTTGTGAGGCGTCTGTTTCTCAAAGTAGACACTCTAATGTACTTGGCCTCCCACTCCTCTTTCTATTCTGGTTAGAGCCAGTTTGCTCTGTTCTGTGAAGGGAGTAGTACACAGCGTTGTACAAGATCTTCAGTTTCTTGGCAATTTCTTGCATGGAATAGCCTTCAATTCTCAGAACAAGAATAGACTGACGAGTTTCAGAAGAAAGTTATTTGTTTCTGGCCATTTTGAGCCTGTAATCGAACCCACAAATGCTGATGCTCCAGATACTCAACTAGTCTAAAGAAGGACAGTTTTATTGTAAAAAGGGTTTTCTAATGATCAATTAGCCTTTTAAAATTATAAACGTGGATTAGCTAACACAACGTGCCATTGGAACACAGGAGTGATGGTTGCTGATAATGGGCCTCTGTACACCTACAGTGGGGAGAACAAGTATTTGATACACTGCCGATTTTGCAGGTTTTCCTACTTACAAAGCATGTAGAGGTCTGTAATTTTTATCATAGGTACACTTCAACTGTGAGAGACGGAATCTAAAACAAAAATCCAGAAAATCACATTGTATGATTTTTAAATAATTAATTTGCATTTTATTGCATGACATAAGTATTTGATCACCTACCAACCAGTAAGAATTCCGGCTCTCACAGACCTGTTAGTTTTTCTTTAAGAAGCCCTCCTGTTCTCCACTCATTACCTGTATTAACTGCACCTGTTTGAACTCGTTACCTGTATAAAAGACACCTGTCCACACACTCAATCAAACGGACTCCACACACTCAATCAAACAGCTGTGTAAGGACATCAGGGATAAAATTGTAGACCTGCACAAGGCTGGGATGGGCTACAGGACAATAGGCAAGCAGCTTGTGAAACCAACACTTATATTTTAGTTCAGTGTATTTTCTGACTGACAGAGCCAGCAAGAGGAGATGCTCTCCACAGCAAAGCTACTCCAAGATTCTAAGGGAAATCTCAGTCCACTGAATAATAGCAGTGTATAAAAGCAGATGGTCTGGATGACAAGCGAACTGGCGATGTGCATACATTTCAAGCAGACTAGGAAACACACACACAGAACAACCCACTGAGTGAAAAATATTCCGCTGGGGATGAGACAAAAGAAGGTGAGCTGTGGAACTGAATGAAAGGGAGAGGCAAACGGAGACAGAGCCCAGGCTTCCCTTCCATCTCTCTCAAACAGAGACAGGCCAGGCTTCCCTTCCCTTCCAACTCTCTCAAACAGAGACAGAGACCAGGCTTCCCTTCCCTTCCAACTCTCTGCATCCTGGGCCTCTGTTCTGCCATGTTTCTTCTGCTCCCCTCTCCTGCACTACTCAGGATGCCTGCTGAAGAGCCAAAGTACTGCACATGAAACAGCCTTTCACTCTCCCTCCTACAACACTAGAAGAAAAACACTGCCTCCTGCTTCTGAGGAACAGTGGTTCTAGGCGTCAGTTTTCAGATAGAGATAGTGGTGATGAAGGGGGCACAGGGGACAACAGCAGCGAGGGAGGGAGGGGGGGGGATTGAGAGCGCTCGGCTCACTGATGCATATTAGAAGAGGCCCTGGTTGGACAAGGACGTTTGCAGGGAGAAGAGGCCCTGGTCGGACGAGGACGTTTGCAGGGTGAAGAGGCCCTGGTCGGACGAGGACGTTTGCAGGGAGAAGAGGCCCTGGTCGGACGAGGACGTTTGCAGGGAGAAGAGGCCCTGGTCGGACGAGGACGTTTGCAGGGAGAAGAGGCCCTGGTTGGACGAGGACGTTTGCAGGGAGAAGAGGCCCTGGAGCAGCCAGGCTGATGTAGGAGCTACTCCTGAAGCTAATCACGCAGAAGACATTTTACATTTTAGTAATTTAGCAGACACTCTTATCCAGAGCGACTTACAGTAGTGATTGCAAAAATGTTCATACTGTTCCCCCCCGTTGGAATTAAACTCACAACCCTGGCATTGCCAAGGCCATGCTCTACAGACGAAGACACACGGGACTAGTATAGAGAAGAAGTGGTGCTGATCACACTGCAGTGTGCTGGGAGGATATACAATACCGTACCGCTGGAAGTCATGCCTAGTAGGGAAAGCATTTACTGAGAAAATTGATTTGCAGGTTGATTGACTAGCTGAAGTTTTGCTCATTACTGTAATCTAAAAGCATAATTTGCATTTCCCAGACGTGTGACTCAGACATTCAAGCTGTAATAAGCCATGGTTCATAGTAAAGCTGTAAATCTAGACAGTGAGGCCTGCTAAGGGCAAGCTAAAGAACTTCTGCTACCATATCCTCTAATAAAGAGCCTTGGAAGTAAACCTGGACAGATAATGTCCTTTCTAATAAGGAGCCAAATTAACAAGACATGGAAATTGTTTTATGTTTGTTTTCACAAGAGTTTGAGAAGAGAGTCCAGTCCTCAGATCTTATAAGACTCAAACAATCACACAGGACATGAATCCTACCTTCAGATGGACTATCATTAGTCAATACAATGTAATATCATCAATATCATACTGAGAAAAAGCTTCCACTGAACTCATGCCTTCATACTTTTACACTTGGAGTGGGCCTTCAATCAAAGTAATCATTCAAAGAAATAAATGAACTTCTCTCCTGTGTAATAACTGACATGGGAAAAGACCTTATAGGCTACAAGTACAAAACAAAACAAGCAATAGGCCTACTAGATTACCAATCTCAAAGACCCTCACATCCAGCGCTCATCTTAAGTCCCAGACAGCTAGTATTGATTGGCCACAGAATGATCCATGATGACGTTGGGTTATCCTCCTCACTTATGGAAGGGACAATATACCCAAACATACATCTAGCCTATATTATTTTAGACATACCAGTCCTCACCAGAAATACTATTCAACTGGCCAACCGACTGAAGCGATGCCCCTCCCTGTGCTGCAATCCCACCACAAACAACGGATGGCAGTGGCACAATCCACAAGGTGTGGCGGTACATAGTCTGTTCTTTAAAAGTTAAGGGTCTGCAGGGTGCTATCTGGGACCAGGGTAGCAGGAGAAGGCCTTCTCGCTCTAGACCTACTACGCTAGTGCAGGCCAGCTGTATCAATAACAAGCCCTATTCAGCTGAAATCATGCATGCCTAACAGGTGGCACCGGCTCAGGCAGCATCCATTACTGAAACCTGACTGCAGGCTCTGTCCATGAAACAGGCACTCGGCTGGAACCACCGTCTGCCATTGCTTACAAATCTGAATTGGGTAAACTATTAGACTAAGGAATTATGTGTCACACACACAGAGGCTTTCACTCATTACCATAGCAGTCTTTAAATAAATGGTTGCAATTAGCACTTCTCCAATACTGATGCATGAATAACTACTACTAATAATAATAATGTTGTCATGATATGTCAACTTCAAAATCCTCTAGCTATCAATTTAAATAATGTATGTTATGTACATGATGTAGTAAACAATTCCATTCACTAACTCAGCTAGTCACCTACCTATGAAGAACATGCCCCATAGTGAGAGCCTATCTAAGAGATGTCAGGTCCACTTTCAGTCACTGTTATTCCGGGTGTTTGATGAGAGGCACGAGTCTGGTAAAGTTATGCCTAATAGTCGGCAGATATATTCATGGAGCTGCTGCGATGTCTTCCTTCTAACGGTAACCAGGAACGCTACAGCCTTAGTGCACAGACACATGCTAGTTGATGGCTCAGATAAACGAACTAACGTTACACTGGGGTCGTGTAAAAAGGTTTCAACCGGAAAACAATACAATGGTCATGAAGTAAGTTCGACTTCTATAGTGAGTAATGTAATGAAGATAATGAAACGAACAAGTGCAAATGGAAGGTTTGATGAAGGTCTTGACAGTCACTGTGGCTAGCTTAGTTGTGTTAGCTAACGTTAGCTAGCTAGTGAGCTAATCATGACACATTAAGTGAACCGGTTTTGTATCTAACGAACGTTAGCTGTGAGTGAACGAGGGCGTTGCATTGTTATCGAACGATACGATGTCATTATTGGGTAAAACATAATCTAGCGAACTAGCTAGTTTACAGTTAATACATTTCCCCAAAAAATATTGCTAGCATGGACTATGTTAGATGGGAGTGTTACTTTGCATCTTGGAGACTGTCTCTTTAGAATGGGCAGTAGAATATCAAAAAGATCATAAGAGGATAATATATCTCGTTACATTTTGTACACAAGGCTGAAATCCAGTAACGTCAGCCATAATGAGCTATCGCTACCAGCTGATGAAACCGCGTGACGTCACCAGAGCGGCGTTTCCCTGGTCCGTCGTCAAACGTAAACTAGCCAGCTAGCTAACGGGCCTTGCTAACGAAGAGGAGAGCAGGCGAAAACGGCAAGAATACTCACGCTTTATCCACCATTTCCCTGACTTTCCACATATTTAGCATGTAAGACGCTCTACCAGTGGTTCGCCGCCTCAATAATGCGTCGTCCAGTCCGTTTGCAACAACAGATGGACTTGGATTTGTGTCCGCGACAACAGAATTCCCAGTCCCTTCCGCTAGCCAGCTCCGTTAGCGGCAAACGGGCCGGGCAAGTTACTACGGGAGACGTCCTCCATACGTCATCGAAGCGCACCCGGCCAGGTTCTGCTAGGATGGGTCTGGTGTCAGGGAAAAAAAACTATAATAAAAACATAAATGTTTGCCTAAAAGGTAAAGAAAATCAACATTTCACCTACTTCATTATGTCTGTCCTCTGAATCAGAACCATCTGCATAGGAACATAGGAGAGTTCTCTTTAAAGTAACGTTTGTAACTTGCAAAGACTGTAAAAATAGCTCAAAAACAAAACAACCCAACATTATCCTTAAACGTATAAATATTTCTAGTATTCGTTGGGGGCAGTGTAGCGCCTTTGCTATAACGGTGGTGACATCCAACAACAACGTTATTGCTCTTACTCCAAATCCAGCCCAGCAGAGGAGTGAGGCCTGATCTGTTGCACATACCTCAGCACAGTTCGCACGTTGTCATCCTGATTCCATTATGCCTGTTTCGGTGACAGACAGGAGACACCTGTGCATGATGTCCCATTGTCAACTCTGATCCCCAGGCCATTTCTCAGGATACCGTCTGCTCCTGACTCTGAGGGAGAACGTTTACATGATCAGGGGACCCACCTTCACTACAGGAGGAGCTCTCCTCCTTACAGACAGGAAATAAATAAGTGAGAGGGAAAAAATGACAAGGCTCTGAAAACAGATGAAAAAAGAGAGACGATTCTAATTAAAACAAAGCATGACACGAGACAGCGCTTACTGTCCCAATCTGTACTGTGCCCTTTGGGAGCCCACAACCCATCAAATCCAAGAAGCAGACCACAGACTGTCGGGCCTGTAGAGGAAATCAGAACATTCAGAAGCAATTTCATAATTTTGACACTGAGGAGTGGCAGAGATTGACAGGTTCTTCTTTTTTAACCTGTTTCTGGCCTCTTAATAAAGTATTCAGGAGTGTTGAGACCACGGGGACAGGCTATAAGTAGTAAACAATGTATTTAAGATGCTCTACGTCAGTGGGCTGCCAAGAGTGCTGAGTTCTGTCAATGCGATCAGGCATGAGTCGACCACTCCACTCTCCTGACTGTCACGCACCCGCCCTCCTCCACTATACCTCAGGTTTCACTGTTTCTCCTCAAGACCTCCTCATATTGCTGGTTTGAAGGGATTTTAAACAAGGACGTGGAACGTTGTTGAACATATTAGGAAATGGGGCCTACCAGTATATTTCTATTAAAGTATATTAATACATTTATATGAAAGGACATAGGGTTGTGTGTTTTTCTGGTGGGTACACGGGAGGGTAGTGTGTTTTTCTGCTGGGTACAGGGGTGGGTAGTGTGTTTTTCTGGTGGGCACAGGGGAGGGTAGTGTGTTTTTCTGGTGGGTACAGGGGAGCGTAGTGTGTTTTTCTGGTGGGCACGGGAGGGTAGTGTGTTTTTCTGCTGGGTACAGGGGTGGGTAGTGTGTTTTTCTGGTGGGTACAGGGGAGCGTAGTGTGTTTTTCTGGTGGGCACAGGGGAGGGTAGTGTGTTTTTCTGGTGGGTACAGGGGAGCGTAGTGTGTTTTTCTGGTGGGCACAGGGGAGGGTAGTGTGTTTTTCTGCTGGGTACAGGGGTGGGTAGTGTGTTTTTCTGGTGGGTACAGGGGAGCGTAGTGTGTTTTTCTGGTGGGTACAGGGGAGCGTAGTGTGTTTTTCTGGTGGGCACAGGGGAGCGTAGTGTGTTTTTCTGGTGGGCACAGGGGAGCGTAGTGTGTTTTTCTATATTTTTATGTATTCACTTTTATATGTGGTATAAACACAACCAGTCACAATGTTTTAATCTGATTAGGCTACTTCAAAAGTCTCCTGTAGGAATGTGCATGTTCATCCAATATATAATTCCTGCATCCTCAAAATGGCTTGACATTAATCAGGTTTCCATCCAACCTTTTTATGTTAGTAAAGTAGCCAATCATGGGAAAGCATGCAGTTTATTAGGCTATAGATTAAGTCAATTATGATGAACCTCCTTTCAATAAATATAGAGGGTCTTATTCTGGTGACATGATGATCGATGCTTGGCTGCTATTTGACAAATAAAAATGATCTTGTACTTTTGTCCATATTAATTTAACCATGTAGTAGGCTATACCAGCACTGTATCTGCAAGCTGTTGGCTAGAGTGCATGTGCCAATACCAGCACACTTACTATACCTATAAGCAAAAAAAAATGGTGACCAAACCATCAGTACGCCTAGAGTTGAAAATGGGATGGAAACCCATTTAACTTTTACTTAATAGTAGGTACATGGGAATTTACCCTCAAAAGGTATTTTTATGTGCACTACGTATTTACTCACAGGCTTTTTTATCTGAAAGTGATGGAAACACAACTCTGATGGGAAAATGGTCCAAGGTTTCTCTTAGCTGGTAATTGCCAGGCATTTGGCCGATTAAAAAAAAAAAACAACAACAATTAAAGACAATAAATAAAATATTAGCCCAGCAGAGGCTGTTTATCATAGTCTACATCCTGAATTTGCCCTTCAGCATCTTCTCCTCTGGCTTTGTGATTGAGAGCAACAGAGAAGCCTTGGCCGAGGCAACTGTTGATTTGATAAAATGGTGGAAAAACATTGAAGTAAAACAAAAAGGTTGAGGAAAAAGTGTTGCTTATAGTGAAAAGCCTACAAGGGGAATTTATATACGTTTTAATATTGTTGTGGACTAAGATGAGAAGAATGCAGGCTACTGTGCAACTCCCTATTCAGGTAGGATGCAATTTCAGATAATATAATTAATTGTATTATTACTATAATTATGATTATTATTATTATTGTATATCATTGTTATTATTGTAAGCCTATTTATTAATATGCAAAACCTTTTTTGTTTAATTCTGTTAAACATACATTTTCATTAGCTAAATTACATCTGTCTTTTTAATTGTGTGCTCCATATTTAGTTTAAGATAAGTTATAAGTAGGTCTGTTGTAAAATAAATAACATTAGCCTATTTCTGTCATGACCATGCTGATTAAACAGCATGGTCATTACAAAGGTGCACCTTGTGCTCTAAAATGTGCTGGTTTGTGCACAACACAATGCTACAACACAATGCTACAACACAATGCTGCCGTGCAATTGGCATGCTGACTGCAGGAATCTCCACAAGAATTTGTCAGTATAGATAGATAGATAGATAGATAGATAGATAGATAGATTATGTACTTTATTGATCCCTGAGGGGAAATTTCTTTGTCAAGCAGCTACGAAACAAACACAGGGCAGGTGCAAAATGCCAGAACGAAAATACACAAAAGACAGATACTTTTTCATACTGCCGCTCTATGTATCATGTATCGAAATACAAGAAGTCTGGAGTGCAAAAAAGCTATAAAAAGACATTGCATAGTATGGGTGAATGGCTGAATATGTACAATATACATTGGTGGATGTTGGATGGTTAACTATACTATACAGGTCGATGGCAGAGAAATACTTAAATAGCTAAAAGTGCATATGATATAAGTGAGGGTAATAATAGTTTACTTAATATACAGACTGGTTAAATGAACAGGTAAGTGAATATTTTGCATGGTTAAATTAACTGTACAGGTAAATATACAGTTATATTTACAGGTAAGTGAGTATTTGCATGGTTACATTAACGGTACAGGTAAATGACAGGAAGAGATACTTAAATAGCTAAATCTGTGTATGATATAATTTAGGGTAATAATAGTAATTCCCTTAAAATATAGTCCTTAGTGCGCAGGGTTTAATTACAGATAAATGCACGTATTGCACATTCGATATACTAAAAGCAATGAAAAAAAAGATACAACTGACAGGATACTAATATGCATTCCTAAGTGAATGACTACGTAAGTTAAGTCCAAGAATTACTTACAATATTGCACGTGATATGAGAACGACTGTACATGAATATGTATATACAGATCTAACTGAATAAATAAGTCCTGAGTGAATGAGTGATTACAGACCAGCGTTACTCACGGATGGATGCATATTTGTTAAACTAGGTCCTAACACCCCAACAGTTCCAGGTCTATGATGACGACGGCAGGGCACCCCAGTTAGGCATTAAGTAGTCTAATAGCCGCCGGCAGGAAGGACCTCCTGTAGCGCTCTCTGGCACACCGTGGTGGGATCAGTCTGTGACTGAAGGTGCTCCTTTGCGTCATAACCATGGCATGCAGAGGGTGGGTGACGTTGTCCATGATGGCCAGCAGTTTGGCCAGGATCCGTCTCTCCACCACCTCCTCTAGAGCGTCAAGGCTAATCCCCAGAACAGAGCTAGCCTTCCTGATCAGCTTATTAACCCGAGAAGCATCCCCGCATTTTATGTTGGCGCCCCAGCACACCACTGCAAAAAAGATGGAAGACCTTCCACCACAGACTGGTAGAAGGTATGCAGTAGTTTACTGCACACGTTGAAGGACCTGAGCCTCCTCAGAAAGTAGAGGCGTCTCTGGTCCTTTTTGTACAGAGCCCCGTTGTTACCAGCCCATTCCACCCTCACAACCGCAGGTAAATTAAAATATTCCCGGTCACGTTGTCCGGCGCCAAATATTCCTAAATGAAACCCTGAACTGTGCATATTGTTTTTATGCAGATTATTGAATATTCGCATGAAAATCTGTCACCAACCTATAGACGCCCTAAAGACTCTGGCAAGTGTGCTAGTCCAGTGTCACTTTGATGATGCCTGCACATCATGGTTCACTAGCAGCCCCAACCATCTAAAGAATAAGCTTCAGACTAGGGTTGAATATTTTACAAATGTTCCATCCAGAGAATAGTCACTTTTCTCCCGGGTAACCCGGTATTCTGTGCCCAAACTGGAAGTATCATTCTAAAGCATATACATTTTTTTTACCCCTTTTTCTCCCAATTGTGCGTCGCCTCATGGGTCTCCCGGTGGCGGCCGGAGCTTTGATCGTCATGAAAATGAGCCTAATGAACCATACATTAAATATATTTTATAAGCCCTGCAATAAAGACATTTTATGAGCCCAAGCCCCAAAAGCCCATATGATTGTGCCTTATCCAATACATAGCCTATGATATAGGCTATCACACATTTCGCACAACAGAAAAAGCCATATCTCAGACTAAAAAACAGAAACACTGGCACTGGACAGAGGAAGATATGGCTTTTTCTTTGCAACTCTGCCTAGAAGGCCAGCATCCCGGAGTCGCCTCTTCACTGTAGATGAGACTGGTGTTTTGCGGGTACTGTTTAATGAAGCTGCCAGTTGAGGACTTGTGAGGCGTCTGTTTCTCAAACTAGACACTCTAATGTACTTGTCCTCTTGCCTCCCACTCCTCTTTCTATTCTGGTTAGAGCCTGTTCTGTGAAGGGAGTAGTACACAGCGTTATACGAGATCTTCAGTTTCTTGGCAATTTCTCACATGGAATTGCCTTCATTTCTCAGAACAAGAATAGACTGATGAGTTTCAGAAGAAAGTTCTTTGTTTCTGGCCATTTTGAGCCTGTAATCGAACCCACAAATGCTAGTCTAGTCTAGTCTAGTCTAAAGAAGGCCAGTTTTATTGCTTCTTTAATCAGCATAACAGTTTTCAGCTGTGCTAACATACTTGCAAAAGGGTTTTCTAATGATCAATTAGCCTTTTAAAATGATAAACTTGGATCACCTAACACAACGTGCCATTGGAACACAGGAGTGATGGTTGCTGATAATGGGCCTCTGTACTTCTATGTAGATATTCCATAAAAAAATCAGCCGTTTCCAGCTACAATAGTCATTTACATTAACAATGTCTACCCTGCATTTCTGATCAACTTGATGTTATTTTATTTTAATTTGCTTTTCTTTCAAAAACAAGGACATTTCTAAGTGACCCCAAATTTTTGAACGGTAGTGTATGTTTTTGTTTTTACTGACAAATAAAATCAATCAATCCAAACTGCAGAAGCAATTTAATGAATAGAAATAAACATCTGTTACAAAACACCAACAAGTTGAATGACATTCAGATATTGTCAAGCCAAGCCTTCGATACTGGATAAGCCTACAAGGCAAGAAGGGTTGTGTTTTCTGTTTGTCGAAATTTACATAAGATATTTATTGTCGTGTTGAAAATGCAAACCATATCGGTATGCTTTGTTTATTGGTTGTGTGGTGCATTGGCACAGAAACCTGTTGGTGACAAATTCATTGCATATATTTCATGTAATTATAAATAAGGCATCAAAATGTTGAAAGTCTGATTTCCCCCTAGCTGATTATTGTCTGCAACTGGCTCTGATCATGAAGTAATGAAACAGGCAGGGTGAGTGAGCTCCTCTGTGGTGGTCGGTGAACTCTTAACCTTCTGGCCTGTAGCCCGTAGCCCTGCGTGGCATCGACTGTGACACAAAGCAAAGTAGACATCCACCTATATAAACACAGCGTCGCTACAGTTATTGTTATTTGTGACCGTAAACATTATTTTCAGTTAATTCTATGAGGGTGTAGGGTGTTACATTTATTTTACAGTACAAGGGGAGGGTCATGTGACAAAAAAAATATACGTTGGGGAGGGGTGTGCAATTTTTTATGACACCTTGAGTTGGAACAGCTCCCCCACCCCCAGCCGTAATTGTATTTCAAATACAGTTGATTGGTCAATATTGACTGGATATATTTTCCCACAGTTCACCCTGATCACGACACAATATTCTGTCTTTCCAATAGGTGGCACTGTGTCTCCAGATAAAACATGATGGATGGAAACAACGGTGAGTTCTTTTAACAGTCACTACTATAATCATATTATATGTTTTATAGCTTTATTTTGAACATATGTAAAAATGTGTTATATAATAGTAATAATAAATAGTAATAAATAACCAATTATTATTGACTATAGTTTGCTGTGTAAATAGAGATACATTTTCTGGTGTCCTTATACAATGAAGATTAAGGAATTTATAAAAGACAGACTATCAAGACATTGTAGAAAATGGCGTTCCACTTACAAAATCTCACATAAAGCACACAGATTTCCATATAACAGGAATAAACCTTTTATCTATTTATTTACTTGTGTCGGCAGGTAGCCTAGTGGTTAGCGTGTTGGGCCAGTAACCGAAAGGTTCCTTAATCAAATCCCCGAGCTGGCAAGGTAAACAATCTGTCCTTCTGCCCCTGAACAAGGCAGTTAAACCACTGTTCCCCGGCAGGCTGTCATTGTAAATGAGAATTTGTTCTTAACTGACTTGCCTAGTTAAATAAATACAAATATTTTATTTTTCCAGGGAAAGAAGCCATGGTGGAAGTAGGTTTGCATGTGGGGCAGGGTCAGATGATGTATGGTATGTGGGTGTATGACATCGCTTGGGAAAATAACCTCTGACTGTGATAGTGGTAGCCAAAAATAACAACCCAAAATAAAACATTGGAGATGGGGAAAGATATCCCGTCCAACAGCGCGATTACAAACCTGAGAACCAAGTCGTGGGCATGGATATGTAAAAATGTTGCTAAATCAATGAACAAAGGACATTGTATTTCAAAAGGAAATGGAAGAAAAACAGAACTCTCATGGTTTCACAGTATTTAAACTAATTGGATCCATATGTAAAAAAAAGAATAATGGGATATTTTGATTGTTTTATTTGTGCTCTTTTTTGTTTTGCTAAACTATAAAGTGGGAGAGGAAGATGGAGCATACCCATGACTGTAGATGATGATCAGCCATGGGAAATTCAGCTGCGTAAACAGGCCTGCTCCATTAACGCTCGGGAAACGTTCAGTCCTGACCAGTCACCTCCTGTCATTGTGAGAGCTGCCTGTCTATGTGATGAAACAGCACATGTCTACCAGTTATGATGATGCACCATGACCTGGGCCATATTTATGGTGTCCACTGTGGCAGTTCCAGCAGGCCTAACAAAGCCTGTGTGGGCTGGGAGGGGCCAGAGCCCTCACCAACCTCAGTGGGCAGGCACACTGCCCAGCAGATCATTTCCTGCTATCTGGGCATGCTGCCAACGTTTCGCCCCCACACTGGAGAAAATCAGATCTGATGCCTTCTTTAAATACTGTTTGAACTGGCTTCACCACAATCACTTTAAACGTTCATTTTCCCTTCAAAATCCTTTGTCTAAACTGTTGCCGTTCTTCTGCCCCCCACAATAGAGGCAGCGTGCATTCCTAGGGGGTAAACAACAATGTGTGCACTCCATTTTCTGGCTCAGCCTGCGGTGGAGCCTGTCATTGTTCATGTAGGAGAGGGAACAAGGGAACGGTGAAAGGACACTAGACGTCCTCCATCTTTAGCTCCACAGCAGGGAGTGCCATAAGAAGTCTCAGCATGGCCACACAGCACAGGGGCTTACAGAGGGAAACTCCAGTCCCAGTCCCAGTCCCAGTCATAGTCATGCTCCAAACATGCTGCAGTGTCTTTATCATCAGCTGCTGCAGCGTTTACTGATGCTTACATTTTTATTTTCAACACAAACAGGCAGAAAGCGCATATTCCAGAGCTGTTACAAAAATACACTGGAGAACGATAAATATGGGCGTTATTCTTAGCGCACATCTGGATAGGAACAACCATGGAGCACTGGGACCTAACCTCATGGGAGAGCTCCTGTGCATTTAAAGACTTGTATCAGCCCTCTTATCGCGGATGGAAAAGACCCCCCCCCCCCCGTTGCCACACACACACACACACACACACACATAAACCACACAAACACACACACCACACACACACACTGTGAAGAGCAGCTGGCAAATAGGGTTGTGAGCTTGGCTTCAATCAGCCATTTGCTTTTTGCTAACAACCCTAAACCGGCATCATGTAGATTCATGACAGCAGTGTAGCAGCACAGGTAGAGGACGACCCACTCTCAGAGAATAAAGACAAAGGAATGGAGAGACTTTAAAGGAAAAAGCCAGCTGCTGACGTCATGTGACCCAGGACAACACCTCTCATACTGCTGTCCTGGCCGCTCTCTCCATCCTGACACACACTGTCCTGGCCGCTCTCTCCATCCTGACACACACTGTCCTGGCCGCTCTCTCCATCCTGACACACACTGTCCTGGTCGCTCTCTCCATCCTGACACACACTGTCCTGGTCGCTCTCTCCATCCTGACACACACTGTACTGGCCGCTCTCTCCATCCTGACACACACTGTCCTGGCCGCTCTCTCCATCCTGACACACACTGTCCTGGCCGCTCTCTCCATCCTGACACACACTGTCCTGGCCGCTCTCTCCATCCTGACACACACTGTCCTGGCCGCTCTCTCCATCCTGACACACACTGTCCTGGCCGCTCTCTCCATCCTGACACACACTGTCCTGGCCGCTCTCTCCATCCTGACACACACTGTCCTGGTCTCAAGGACAAACTCTTTCTGCGTGACATGCATGATAAAAATGGGTCTGTGCCACAGTCAAGCTGAGAAAAACGGCTGATAAATGGGGATTATTTTGTTGTTGTCTTAAAATAAAATAATAATTAGTCTATTGTAAATCCACTGAGACTATAGAGAATAAAGTGTAACATTAAACAGTACAAGCTGTGACACTGCCATCAGAATGTAATTGACAGTTTAGTTAGCAAAGATTAACCCCCAGATTAATCACAGATTAACCCCCAGATTAATCACAGATTAACCCCAGTGACCTAAATATCAATAGCGTGTTTTTACATTTCAAAAGAATACACGCTTTTGAAGAATAGACAGCAAAGAGACCATCAGGTGGAAACGTCCCAAATAACATAGGCCGTATAGAGTGATAGATGAAAAAGGATAGTTCAGATTTCATAGCGAGGCACTTAAGAGCCCTGTCAGTTCATGGTTTTCTATCTTCTTCCATGGGATGGAGAGCAATGACAAAAATGCTCTTGTGTGCAACGAACAAGATGCAACTTCATGCTAAATGCAATGTTGTCATGATATATATTGTTTCGGAATGTAAAACATACAATGTAATAAATATTGATACTACACATCAGCTTCATACAATGTAATAAATATTGATACTACACATCAGCTTCATACAATGTAATAAATATTGATACTACACATCAGCATCATACAATGTAATAAATATTGATACTACACATCAGCATCATACAATGTAATAAATATTGATACTACACATCAGCATCATACAATGTAATAAATATTGATACTACACATCAGCTTCATACAATGATAAGTCAAAGACAAGGAACATTAAACTTGTTTCAACGCCAACTAGATTGCATGAGTGAAATTGAAAAATGGTTCCTAAATGTCCTGTGTGTACATCATCTCATTGCCTGTACGCTGTGCAGAGAGACGTTTTCCCTGCATAAGATTTACATCAAGAAGGCAGGCAGCCTCAGAGGCCTGGGAATTGCTCCGGGAGAGAAAAAAACCATCTCTCCCGGAGCAGAGAGTATACATTCTTAACTGCCTTGTCAAGCTGGTTCCTCACCACTAGGTGTTGAAACCCCCGTTTGCCAGAGCAGTAAACTCTCATCGAGTTGATGTGACCCATGACACTGCAGGCAAAAACTAATATTATTGCTTCTTACGCCAGAGGGAAAGCAAGACATGTTGGAGAAAAGGTGTTAATTGTTTTCAGGCTGTCATCTTAAAGAGCCTTTGAGATAAATTAAGGTGATTGTGTTTATGTAGGTTTAAATCAAGCCCGCTGAAGGAAGGAACATTTTTCCCTGTGCATTTCTGGAATGTGAAAAGCTGTCAGTGTAAGGATGTTAATGCAGGCAGGCGATCAGCTTCAACAGCTTCTACTTTGTCTTTGATTTATCATGAAGTGAAAGGAAAACACTCTTCATAGATAGAAATATGTCTCTAGATGAATAATAAGAGGGACGGAGAGAGGAAATCCATGGAACAATGTTAGAGAGACACTGCACTTAACCTATACTAGGAGAGAATGCAACAGTATACTACAGATTCAGTGGACCTGATGACTATTGGAGGGCTTAGAAGAGATATGACATGGAAGCTAAAGCTTAGAAGAGATATGACATGGAAGCTAAAGCTTAGAAGAGATATGACATGGAAGCTTCAGCTTAGAAGATATATGACATGGAAGCTAAAGCTTAAAAGAGATATGACATGGAAGCTACATCTTAGAAGAGATATGACATGGAAGCTACATCTTAGAAGAGATATGACATGGAAGCTACATCTTAGAAGAGATATGACATGGAAGCTACAGTGCTACAGTGAATTCGTAAAGTATTCAGACCCCTTTCCTTTTTCCATATTTTCTTACATTACATTCTAAAATTGATTAAATATATTTTGTCCCTCATCAATCTACACACAATACCCCATGATGACATCAATCTACACACAATACCCCATAATGACATCAATCTACACACAATACCCCATAATGACATCAATCTACACACAATACCCCATGATGACATCAATCTACACACAATACCCCATGATGACATCAATCTACACACAATACCCCATGATGACATCAATCTACACACAATACCCCATGATGACATCAATCTACACACAATACCCCATGATGACATCAATCTACACACAATACCCCATAATGACATCAATCTACACACAATACCCCATGATGACATCAATCTACACACAATACCCTATAATGACATCAATCTACACACAATACCCCATGATGACATCAATCTACACACAATACCCCATGATGACATCAATCTACACACAATACCCCATGATGACATCAATCTACACACAATACCCCATAATGACATCAATCTACACACAATACCCCATGATGACATCAATCTACACACAATACCCCATAATGACATCAATCTACACACAATACCCCATAATGACATCAATCTACACACAATACCCCATAATGACATCAATCTACACACAATACCCCATGATGACATCAATCTACACACAATACCCCATGATGACATCAATCTACACACAATACCCCATGATGACATCAATCTACACACAATACCCCATAATGACATCAATCTACACACAATACCCCATGATGACATCAATCTACACACAATACCCCATAATGACATCAATCTACACACAATACCCCATAATGACATCAATCTACACACAATACCCCATAATGACATCAATCTACACACAATACCCCATAATGACATCAATCTACACACAATACCCCAGAATGACATCAATCTACACACAATACCCCATGATGACATCAATACCCCATAATGACATCAATACCCCATAATGACATCAATCTACACACAATACCCCATAATGACATCAATCTACACACAATACCCCATGATGACATCAATACCCCATAATGACATCAATACCCCATAATGACATCAATCTACACACAATACCCCATAATGACATCAATCTACACACAATACCCCATAATGACACCAATACCCCATAATGACATCAATCTACACACAATACCCCATAATGACATCAATACCCCATAATGACATCAATACCCCATAATGACATCAATCTACACACAATACCCCATAATGACATCAATACCCCATAATGACATCAATACCCCATGATGACATCAATACCCCATAATGACATCAATACCCCATAATGACATCAATACCCCATAATGACATCAATACCTCATAATGACATCAATACCCCATAATGACACAATACCCCATAATGATACAATACCCCATAATGATACAATACCCCATGATGACATCAATACCCCATAATGACATCAATACCCCATAATGACATCAATACCCCATGATGACATCAATACCTCATAATGACATCAATACCCCATGATGACAAAGCAAAAGCAGGTTTAGACATTTTTGCAAATGTATAAAAAAACAAAAACAGAAATCCCTTATTTACATCAGTATTCAGACCCTTTGCTATGAGACTCCAAATATAGCTCAGGTAGATCATATTTCCATTGAACATCCTTGAGATCTTTCTACAACTTGGAGTCCACCTGTGGTAAAATCAATTTATTGGACATGATTTGGAAAGGCCCACACCTGTCTTTATAAGGTTCCACAGTTGATAGTGCATGTCAGAGCAAAAACCAAGCCATGAGGTCGAAGGAATTGTCCGTAGAGCTCCGAGACAGGATTGTGGTGAAGGGTACCAAAAAATGTGTGCAGCATTGAAGGTCCCCGAGAACACTGTGTCTTTCATCATTCTTAAATGGAAGACTCTTTTCTTAGAGCTGACCGCCTGGCCAAACTGAGCAATCGGGGGAGAATGGGCATGGTCAGGGAGGTGACCAAGAACCAGATGGTCAGCTCCAGAGTTCCTCTGTGTAGATGGGAGAACCTTCCCGAAGGACAACCATCTCTGCAGCACTCAATCAATGAGGCCTTTAAGGTAGAGTGGCCAGACGGAAGCCACTCCTCAGTAAAAGGCACATGACAGCCCACTTGGAGTTTGCCAAAAGGCACCCAAAGACTCTCGGACCATGAGAAACAAGATTCTCTATTCTGATGAAACCAAGATTGAACTCTTTGGCCTGAATGCCAAGCGTCACGTCTGGAGGAAACCTGTCACCATCCCTAAGGTGAAGCATGGTGGTGGCAGCACCATGCTGTGGGGATGTTTCTCAGCGGCAGGGACTGGGAGACTAGTCAGGATCAAGAGGAAGAACAGAGCAAAGTACAGAGAGATCCTTGATGAAAACCTGCTCCAGGGCATCTCAGACTGGGGAGAAGGTTCACCTTTGTAATTATGATTATCCCTGGTATTGAAGAGATCAGGATGTGAGGGTAAACATCACTACTAGTTGGAGAATGGGAACAAATAGTTTATTAGTACAGATCTGGGTTAGTGCAAAAAGCTGTCAATGAGGCAACGAGCAATGAATGAAGGAGGCCTAGATCTTATATAGACTGACTGAGACACAGAATACATACATCAGCATGCTTCAGAACAGTGGCCCACTCAGACCTGCTGATGTCTTCAGTGACCTAATGCCTATGAGACACATTCTATAGATAAGTAAAGCACAACACGTCTTCAGTGACAGATTTAGGAAAACACAGTCCTATAGATTTTCACTCATCCTATCAACCTTCCAGCAGGACAACGACCTTAAGCACACAGCCATGACAACGCGGGAGTGGCTTTGGTCCTTGAGTTGTCCAGCCAGAGGCCGGACTTGAACCCGATCGAATATCTCAGAATATAGCTGTGCAGCGATGCTCACCATCCAACCTGACAGAGCTTGAGAGGATCTGCAGAGAGAGAAACTCCCCAAATACAGGTGTGCCAAGCTTGTAGCGTCATACCCATGAAGAATCGAGGTTGTAATCGCTGCCAAAGGTGTTTCAATAAAGTACTGAGTAAAGGGTCTGAATACTAATGTGAGTGTGATATTCCAGTTTTTTACATTTTAATTTGCACAAATTTCTAAAAAGCAGTTTTTGCTTTGTCATTATGGGGTATTGTGTTTAGATTGATGAGGGAAAAAAACTATTTAATCCATTTTAGAATAAGGCTGTAATGTAACAAAATGTGGAAAAAGTCAAGGAGTCTGAATACTTTCCGAATGCACTGTATACACAATGCTATACAAAAGGGTTCTTCAGCTGTCCCAATAGGAGAACCCTTTTTGGTTCCAGGTAGAATCTTTTTGGGTTCTATGTAGAACCCTCCGTAGAAAGGATTCTACCTGCAACCAAAAAGGGCTCTTCAAAGGGTAATCCTATGGGGACAGTCGGAGAACCTTTTAAGGTTCTATATATCAACTTTTTTTTCTAAGAGTGTAAGGATACATTATATTGAATATGATATAGCTATATACTCTACATGTGTGGTTGCACAGTACACATTGGATATAATCCACATGTAGTTTATTTAAAGTATACAAGCAGCAGTGTAGAAATATGACAAACATTGAAAACGTGAAAACGTCACTCCCATGTTTTCACCACTCTGCCCTCCTCTGTTCTGGGCTGTTTGGTCAGAGGATTCAGCAGAAGCTTAGAGACTGATGGAAACATGTAAAATACAAAAAAAGGAAAGAGTCAACCAAGAGTCAACATGTTCCATAGTGAAATACAGAGCACAAGAGAGAGTGAGGTGGTGAAACACTAGAAACCCAGGAGAGAATGTGTTGTTTGTGGAACCATGGCAGTTTAGGCACTGGAGCTGGGCGTCTGGAATTACCCTCTTAGCCCACGTCCTCCAGCTTACTGCACCCTAGAGTATACCTGGGTTTTCACCACCAACCTCAAAGTACTTGGTTGCAATTTTTTTTTGAAAATGTCAGGGTTTACACTTAGGATAGGAAAGTGCAGAATTGGATAATGCCTCCAGGCCAAACTGTAAAGCCAACCGTCTTGGTTGTAGACCTGCCATAGCAATTTTTTTTTATTTATTTTACCTTTATTTTACTAGGCAAGTCAGTTAAGAACATATTCTTATTTTCAATGACGGCCTAGGAACAGTGGGTTAACTGCCTTGTTCAGGGGCAGAACGACAGATTTTTACCTTGTCAGCTCGGGGATTTGATCCAGCAACCTTTCGGTTATGGGCCCAACACTCTAACCACTGGGCTACCTGCCGCCCCAAAACGGTGGGGTGGTGTGTGTAAGTGTGTGTGTGTGTTCATGTTGGGTTAGGGCCGATGGAGAGAAGGGAGGGGCGGGGGGAGGGGTGATGGAGAGAAGGGAGGGGCGGGGGGAGGGGTGATGGAGAGAAGGGAGGGGCGGGGGGAGGGGTGATGGAGAGAAGGGAGGGGCGGGGGGAGGGCCGATGGTGTATGTTGTAGGACAGTCAGAGCCTGTGGTTTTATCCCATGGTGTATCCCAGGCACAACTACAGTAACAGAAGGACTGCGAGGTTGTCATGGCGGATTGTGCTGGGAGGGAGATAGAGAGGGAGCCTTTGGCACTCTCACCTCCCCCTCTCTCCATCTGAGAGTTATTAAGGGTTTGACTGTGTCACATATGGAAGTCCCTGACACGCCCACGTCACATCCCACTGCAACATGACTGATGAGCTCAGTGCCATGGAGTAATCAGAGCAGGGGAACACAGGGAGTTCAGATAGGGGGACCACTTTCATCATGGGGGAAATGGGACAATAATTCGGTCATGGCATTTTAGCCACACCAGCCCACATCACTGCGCGCCCCGCCAACTCCCCCCATCTACCCCCCCGGCAGGCCACCAGCCATACACACACATCCCATCCCACACAGACACCCTACTTAGACAGAAATGCATGTCGCTGTGTTCTCAGCATTAGTAAACTAGAACAAAAAAAAGAGCAACTATGGCAACACTCAATCCACAGAGCATGAATATTTTATGTGGCATTTGCATGAGCTGTCTGGGCCAATCAGGGGCCTTGTGTGCATTCTCTGCCTCCCACTCACCGAAATGGAGATGAGCATGGTACCCTAACAGTGAACACTGTCCCTCAGAGCACCGTCAACAGGCATTACTAATGATAACTAAGGAAGACTACAGTTAATAAATACATTACACACATGTTTGGATGGATACCAATTCCTCTCTCCTCTCTGTCTCTCTCACAGCTGATCTGATGGAGCCAATAGTTTTTAAGCTGATGAACATAAATATTCAAAGATTGATACTGTACTCTTTGCCGACTTCAGCGTCACTTAGTACAGCTTTACTGTGATGCCTCAATCTTAGATAAAGGAACTAGTATGGGGGTCTCACCCACTTTCACTAAGCATTGGAGATGCACTACATGACCAAAAGTATGTGGACACCTGCACTTTCACTAAGCATTGGAGATGCACTACATGACCAAAAGTATGTGGACAACCTGCTCTTCCAACATCTCATTCCAAAATCACGGGAATTAATATGGACTTGGTCCCCCCTTTGCTGCTATAACAGCCTCCACTTTTCTGGGAAGGCTTTCCACTAGATGTTTCAACATTGCTGCGGGGACTTCCATTCAGCCACAAGAGCGTTAGTGAGGTCGGCACTGATTTTGGGCGAAAAGGCCTCGCTCACAGTCAGCAATCCAATTCATCCCAAAGGTGTTTGATGGGGTTGAGGTCAGGGCTCTGTGCAGGCCAGTCAAGTTCTTCCACACTGATCTCGACAAACCATTTCTGTATGGAACTCGCATTGTGCACAGGTGCATTGTCATGCTGAAACAGAAAAGGGCCTTCCCCAAACTGTTGCCACGAAGTTGGAAGCACAGAATTGTCTAGAATGTCATTGTATGCAATAGAGTTAAGATTTCCCTTCACTGGAACAAAGGGGCCTAGCCTGAACCATGAAAAACAGCCCCAGACCATTATTCTTCGTCCACCAAACTTTACAGTTGGCGCTAAGCATTGGGGCAGGTAGAGTTCTCCTGGCATCGGCTAAACCCAGATTTGTCGGACTGCCAGATGGTGAGGTGTGATTCATCACTCCAGAGAACGCGTTTCCACTGCTCCAGATTCCAATGGCTGAGAGATTACGCCACTCCAGCCGACGCTTGGCATTGCACATGGTGATCTTAGGCTTGTGTGCGGCTGCTGGGTCACGGCAACCCATTTCATGAACCTTCAACAAACAGTTTTTGTGCTGACGTTGCTTCCAGGGGCAGTTTGGAACTCGGTAGTGAGTGTTGCAACCGAAGACAGACGATTTTTACGCGCTACTCACTTCAGCACTCTGCAATCCCGTTCTGTGAGCTTGTGTGGCCTACCACTTCGCGACTGAGCCGTTGTTGCTCCTAGATGTTTCCACTTCACAATAACAGCAATTACAGTTGAACGGGGCAGGTCTAGCAGGGCAGACATTTAACAAACTGACTTGTTGGAAAGGTGGCATCCTATGACAGTACCACGTTGAAACTCACTGAGCTCTTCAGTAAGGCCATTCTACTGCCAATGTTTGTCTATGGAGATGCATGGCTGTGTGCTCAATTTTATACACATGTCAGCAACGGGTGTGGCTGAAATAGCCGAATCCACTAATATGAAGGGGTGTTCACATACTTTTGTATATATAGTGTATCTTTGATGGGAGAACATGTTTGAAATCCCATACCACTGCTATGCTCCCCTGTGGAGACTGAAGACCCCAATCCAAACCACTGAGGTGCTTCTGTCAGATCTTTCCCCCAGCTGAGTTCCTCTTAGCCAACAGGGTTAACTCCCTCTGTAACCCCTCAGAGAGGAGCTACAGACACTAGCAGGACTAGGCCTTAGGACACACTTACTGAAGGTGTTATAATTAATAGGAAAAGAGCTCAAGGCTAATGTAGTTATGAAATTATACAGAGAGGGTTCCACTGTGGCTGGAGTGTCCCAGGGAGCTCAGTTAGCCAGGGCAAGATGCTCCAGAGGGGGACACCATGTCTGGTCAGTGACGGTGATGAGGTAAAGGGTAGGGGCTGTAAGAACCAGACAACATGAATAGGAACATGTGATTCCAATTGCCATGTTTGCATTAGGGTGAGCGAGCTGTGGCTTCCATGTCGTAATGATATAAAGCAGGATCACCACAGAGATGAGGTTAGGGGAGGTCATGAGTTCACCTTCCCACAGCAGAGTGAGTTTCAACAGGGAGAGAGTAGAGATCAAGAGATGAGGGTTACGGGAGGTCATGAGTTCACCTTCCCACAGCAGAGTGAGGTTCAACAGGGAGGGAGTAGAGATCAAGAAATGAGGGTTACGGGAGGTCATGAGTTCACCTTCCCACAGCAGAGTGAGGTTCAACAGGGAGAGAGTAGAGATCAAGAGATGAGGGTTACGGGAGGTCATGAGTTCACCTTCCCACAGCAGAGTGAGGTTCAACAGGGAGAGAGTAGAGATCAAGAGATGAGGGTTACGGGAGGTCATGAGTTCACCTTCCCACAGCAGAGTGAGGTTCAACAGGGAGAGAGTAGAGATCAAGAGATGAGGGTTACGGGAGGTCATGAGTTCACCTTCCCACAGCAGAGTGAGGTTCAACAGGGAGAGAGTACAGATCAAGAGATGAGGGTTACGGGAGGTCATGAGTTCACCTTCCCACAGCAGAGTGAGGTTCAACAGGGAGAGAGTAGAGATCAAGAGATGAGGGTTACGGGAGGTCATGAGTTCACCTTCCCACAGCAGAGTGAGGTTCAACAGGGAGAGAGTAGAGATCAAGAGATGAGGGTTACGGGAGGTCATGAGTTCACCTTCCCACAGCAGAGTGAGGTTCAACAGGGAGGGAGTAGAGATCAAGAGATGAGGGTTACGGGAGGTCATGAGTTCACCTTCCCACAGCAGAGTGAGGTTCAACAGGGAGAGAGTACAGATCAAGAGCCAAGCTGCTCCTCAGGCGTTAGATACAAGTCCTGTGTTCTGACGTCCATGTCAGAAGTCCATGTTTTGGACAATGCACACGTATTGTGACTCGTTAGCATGGAGGAGTGATAGAAGAACTGTGGTTTCTGTATATTATAATAAAGTAATATTTAATCACCAGAGAAATACGTATCCATTAGATGGCCATTCTGACTTCTTCTTCTTTAGAACATACAGTATTTCTGATCTAAACACAAATCTACTGCTACCTTTGACCGCCACCACTTGATTGTCACACAGCCTGCAGCAACAAACTCCATCTCAGTAACCCTCACATTGCTTAAAACAGCTGTCGATTTCATTCCGCTTCTCACTCAACCTGAGGAATTTAAATGTCCCCGGCGGCATATGCGTTTATCCCTTGACGCAGCCGCTAGCCAATCCGCTGCTTGTGACAGCAGGACAAAAATTGTTATTAATAAATGAACTGAGCTATTTGTTCTGTATTATTCAGGCCCCCCAGTATCACGGGTGGCTGGAGTGAAGCCTGAAGGGCCCTTAGCTCATTTATTTATTGCATCGCTTTGCCCGGCGTGACCCCCTACAGCTTGAGGGGTGCTGGGCGCTGTGAAAGGACAAATCTAATGGTATGTCATAGGACCGCATCGTTTGAGTGGCATACCCTTTTTACGCTCACACTCACAAATAATTTATGCATGGACACAGGTCACGGCGCCAGAGATGTTTTGACTAAGGCTCTCTTGTCATTGCTCTCATTGTGTGTGTAGACATAGTGAACACACGGTGAACAAAGCAGAGCAGGCAGAGCAAGCCAGCAGCATCCTGGAGGTATCTAACCACATGGATGCATTTACTACCTGGTGGGAAGGGACCGGGAGGACTGGATACTCCCCTTGCAATACTTATGCGTCATACATATGAAATTACATCATTCACCTCGCACTTCCAACACCTCGTAACATTGGCGGTTAAACAACGTGAATGGATTATTGGCTGATTTCCTGTTCACTCATTATCCATTCAACGAACGGCCTGCATGGTTTTAACTGCCAGGGTTTTAAAACAGAGATATTTATATTATTGAATAGGCCTAGTGTTTGTGGGCACGGCTCCCGGAACAATCTCAATGATGAGTGATGATATGCAATAAGTCATACACATGTCAAGAAGCCAGGTCAGAAGTGTCAAAGTGGACTGTAAATAAAAGACTAGCACGTTTCAAGATTTGACATTTTGCCCTGCGTTCTGCCAAGGGCTGAAACTGCATACGTCTCTGTTTCACAATCAATCTCTTTAATTTGATGTTGAAAGAGTGTTTTCTTCTCCTCGCCAAGAGTTCTGTTTTGGTTATTGATTTTTAAACTACCCTGCAGCTCTCCTGCACCCCAACCCAACCCCCCCCTCTCTCTCTTTCTGCCTCTCTCTCTGGCCATAACTGGCAAACTGTTCTGAAGTTAGAGAATGATCTCTTCACTCCTTTAAATCGGCAGAAATAGAAAGACTGGCCAACCCGGTCTGTCACTTCCTGTCTGAGTCTGGGCTGCGGATGTCCGGGACGGGCACTCATGTAGAAAGCTGTGCTCTCGCTCAGGGGGACACCAGCTGTCATGTTGGGTGACAACAGGGACCGAGGGGGGCACCTGGGGACCAGGGCCGTGGCCGTCAGAGCCAGAGAGTCAGTCAGTCCGTCAGGTCTGGATCAGGAAGGAACTCCCCTGGGTCTGTAGAACAGCAGTAAAAGCCTCCTCCAGCCCTGGGCTCTTAGGGCCAGACCACTGCAACACTGTGAACCGTGACAGATGAGATAGGACAGTGTGAAGACATGCACCTGTCTATACAGCAAACATGCATTAAGAACCGTCTGTGACAGCCATGGCTGTCTCTCTCTGATTCTGAGCTTAGGTTAGTCAGCGATGCATCCTGGCACTGAGCATATGTCACAGGCTGTCAAAGGAAATGAAATAACTATGAGGACGGGTTGATCCTTTTATGGATGTTGATGTGTGTGTGTATACGTGTGTGTACGTGTGTGTGTGTGCGCGCAGATGTGTGCATGCACATTGTAATTGTGCTTTGAGGCAAAGCACATGGCAGTCAGTAGATACAAACCAGTGTAGAAAACAGAGGAACTGTTGAGGACTGTTGAGGATATGTGGAGCATGATGTTGGTTCTCAGCAGCACACAAAACACTCAGCAGAGAGAGAGAGAGAGAGAGAAAGAGAGAGAGAGTTCCTTCTAGAACTCTCCCATGGGAAAGCAGTAGAGATACTTGTATCAAACACCATGATCTCATACGATTACGTGACCTTTACGGAAACTATGACTCCCCCTGCTGGGATTAGGAGGGGGGAAGGGATGGAGAGATGGAGCGGTGGAGGGAGTTGGACTTGGAGGTGAAGAGGCAGGGGATGTCAGGGCAAGATCTTCCAAAATAACATTACACAGGGTTGGATGGGTTGGGAAGGAAGAGGAGAACACTGTTGTGTTGACTGGAGAGTGGATCCTTTCTGAGCCTATCTGCTTCACAGGGGAATTGACTCTCTGTGTGTTTGGACTGCCATCATGGTCACTTGCCATATGATTTAACATTAAAAGCAGACACCAATTACAGAGCACAATAGACACTGTGTGCTTGGATTGTTTTTGGGCAGAGTTGGAATAATAATTCTGTGTGCTATTATGTCTATGAAAGTTTAGCAAGTCGCCTGGGGGAAACATTTGTTATTTTAAATCTATGCTAATTATTTTACTTTGGCTTGGTTCAGTTCCAGAGCCTATAAAATGTTGTTCAGGCAATGAAATAGCATTGTGAGAAAAGGCAGTCTTTTACTGCTACGAAGGAAATCAATGTATTCTGAGCATGCTCGCAAAATACAGTGAGGTCACATTTGCATCATATTTGCTTTCTATTACATGAATAATATTATTCTAAACTATCTTTGAGCTAACCTCCACGTATATACAATTCTAAATTGAATAAAAACACGTGTGCTCAATTTTAGAAGCATAGCATTTCAAAATGGCAGCGATTACATAATTGATTAACATTTGGTTTGGTTTTGAATACTTTGGTGTGAGTGAATAGTCTTATACTCCATGACCCAGAATAATAATGCCAACTCCCACATGCCCTCACACAGACCCAGGTGTGGGGTGCAGGTATGTCATACATGACTGATAGGATGTGATATGACGTTGGAGGCCTGTGTTAATTGTACAGATGTAGGATCTTAATGTGAGCCATTTTGCTACAGTAGGAATATAATCCTGCAACAATAGGAAATGTGAATTATTATTTGTATGGGTTGATAAAAAAGGGGAAGGGAAAATCCATTTTAAACCTTTTTAAACCTCAAAGACACTACAAGTTCTCCTGCAACAGGGTGATCAAATTTAGATCCCAGATCTGTATAGATGAAGTTCTAGAGAAAATTAGATCTAAATTGAGAGAGTAATATGAACTTGACTTCCTACAGATCACCTGAGATCTGGGCAGCAGGTAGCCTAGCAGTTAAGAACGTTGGGCCAATAACTGAAAGGTCACTGGTTCAAATTACAGAAAAAATGAAATAATTAAATATATCCCTCATACTCAGCAACAACTCAAATATTATTAAATAAAGTAGGTTATATGAATAACCACTTCTACTTATAAAAGCATACATTGTTGTCTAGTGTAAATATTCAATCTTAGACTGTGTTGTAAAGCCTGCTATTTTAAGCCCTACTGTTAGTAGTGTGTGCCTGTTGGGGCTGGGAGTCCGTCCTCTGTCCGTACAGATGCGTGTCCTTGGCTGTCAGTGATTTCTCCGTCACTTTGAGGGTGCGCGGGAGCCTGGCTCAAGGTCAGGCAGGAAATGCCTGTGCAGATGTAGCAGTAATTTAGGAATATTACAGCGCAGAGGAAAAGAACAACACAGGAAATAGCATACTCTGCAGTTCATTACTGTCCCCTATGGCGTGTGTGCAGTTGTATATCATCTATAACAAAAGAGACGGGAAACATAAAGCCATAAAACATGAAGGTATAAAACAAATGTTATTCTGCTTATTCAGATACCTGAGTGTCTGAGTCAGGATACGCTACTCTTTTTAAAAAATAAAAATACAATGGAATCAGGCTTGACCTTTTTCTGCAGTGGGGTTAAATTAGGGTCACACAGGGTTTCTTGGTAGTCTTAAACAAATCTACTTTGAAACATGCATCTCACACACACGGTTGCATCCCAATATTACACTTCATATACATCACGGAAAAGCCTTGGTTTCATGCATGTTAACATCAGAAGCCTCCTCCCTAAGTTTGATTTATTCACTGCTTTAGCACACTCCAACAACCCTGATGACCTAGTCATGTCTGAATCCTGGCTTAGGAAGGCCGCCAAAAATTCAGACATTTCCATTCCCAACTACATTTCCCGTCAAGATAGAACTGCCAAAGGAGGCAGAGTTTAAATCTACTGCAGAGATAGCCTGCAGAGTTCTGTCATACTATCCAGGTCTCCACCTTTCCAGAAATAAGCCACTTTTTACAGACCCCCTCAGCCCCCAGCTGTGACCTGGACACCATATGTGAATTGATTGCCCCCCATCTATCTTCAAAGTTCGTACTGTTAGGTGACCTAAACTGGGATATGCTTAACACCCCGGACGTCCTACAATCTAAGCTAGATGCCCTCAATCTCACACAAATTATCAAGGAACCTACCAGGTACAACCCTAAATCTGTAAACATGGGAACCCTCATAGATATCATCCTGACTAACTTGCCCTCCAAATACACCTCCGCTGTCTTCAACCAGGATCTCAGCAATCACTGCCTCATTGCCTGCATCCGTAATGGGTCAGCGGTCAAACGACCACCCATTATCACTGTCAAATGCTCCCTAAAACAATTCAGCGAGCAGGCCTTTCTAATCGATCTGGCCCGGGTATCCTGGAAGGACATTGACCTCATCCCGTCAGTAGAGGTTGCCTGGTTGTTCTTTAAAAATGCTTTCCTCACCATCTTAAATAAGCATGTCCCCTTCAAAAAATGTAGAACTAAGAACAGATATAGCCCTTGGTTCACTCCAGACTTGACTGCCCTTGACCAGCATAAAAACATCCTGTGGCGTACTGCATTAGCATCGAATAGCCCCCACGATATGCAACTTTTCAGGGATGTCAGGAACCAATATACACAGTCAGTTAGAAAAGCAAAGGCTAGCTTTTTCAAACAGAAATTTGCATCCTGTAGCACTAATTCCCAAAAGTTCTGGGTCACTGTAGAGTCCATGGAGAATAAGAGCACCTCCGTCCAGCTGCCCACTGCACTGAGTCTAGGAAACACTGTCACCACCGACAAATCTACAATAATCGAGAATTTCAGTAAGCATTTTGCTAAGGCTGGCCATCCTTTCCTGGCTACCCCTACCCCGGCCAACAGCTCTGCACCCCCCGCAGCAACTTGCAGAAGCCCCCCCCCACTTCTCCTTCACCTAAATCTAATTTGGTTTCCGAGCTGATCATGGTGATCAGCCATGCTCAAGGTCCTAAACGATATCATAACCGCCATCGATAAAAGACAGTACTGCGCAGCCGTCTTCATCGACCTGGCCAAGGCTTTCAACTCTGTCAAATGACTGCCTCGCCTGGTTCACCATGATAGATAGAGTTCAGTGTGTCAAATCAGAGGGCCTGTTCTCCGGACCCCTGGCAGTCTCTATGGGGGTGTCACAGGGTTCAATTCTTGGGCCGCCTCTATTCTCTGTATATATCAATGATGTCGCTCTTGCTGCTGGTGACTCTCTGATCCACCTCTACGCAGACGACACCATTCTGTATACATCTGGCCCTTCTTTGGACACTGGGTTAACAAACCTCCAAACGAGCTTCAATGCCATACAACACTCCTTAGTAAAACTAAATGCATGCGTTTCAATTGAACGCTGCCCGCACCCGCCCGCCGGACTATCATCACTACTCTGGACGGGTCTGACTTAGAACTACAAATACCTAGGTGTCTGGTTAGACTGTAAACTCTCCTTCCAGACTCACATTAAGCATTTCCAATAGTTTCGCAACAAAGCCTCCTTCACTCATGCTGCCAAACATGCCCTCGTAAAACTGACTATCCTACCGATCCTTGACTTCGGCGATGTAATTTACAAAATAGCCTCCAACACTCTACTCAGAAAATTGGATGTAGTCTATCACAGTGGCATCCGTTTTGTTACCAAAGCCCCATATACTACCCACCACTGCGACCTGTATTCTCTCGTTGGCTGGCCCTCACTACATATTCGTCGCCAAACACACTGGCTCCAGGTCATCTATAAGTCTTTGCTAGGTAAATCCCCGCCTTATCTCAGCTCGCTGGTCACCATAGCAACACCCACCCGTAGCATGCGCTCCAGCAGGTATATTTCACTGGTCATCCCCAAAGCCAACACCTCTTTTGGACACCATTCCTTCCAGTTCTCTGCTGCCAATGACTGGAACGAATTGCAAAAATCATTGAAGCTACCATCTCCCTCAATAACTTTAAGCATCAGCTGTCAGAGCAGCTTTCCGATCACTGCACCTGTACATAGCCCATCTGTAAATAGCCTACCCTACTACCTCATCCCCATATTATATTATTATTATTAAATATTTTTGCTAATTTGCACCCTAGCATCTATATTTGCACATCATCATCTGCACATCTATCATTCCAGTGTTAATGCTAAATTGTAATCATTTTGCTACTATGGCCTACTTATTGCCTTAACTTCCTAATCTTACTACATTTACACACACTGTACATAGATTTGTGTTATTGACTGTAAGTTTGTTTTTCCCATGTGTAACTCTGTTGTTGTTTTTGTATTTGTCTCACTGCTTTGCTTTGTCTTGGCCAGGCCGCAGTTGTAAATGAGAACTTGTTCTCAACTGGCCTACCTGGTTAAATAAAGGTGAAATAAATAAATAACATTTGACTTAGAAACACCCGCTTTTCTGTTTTTAAAAAACAATTCTTATAATGTTGATTAATTATGAAATTATGAAAAATATTAATAACATTCCACCCATCAGGCCACTAGATGGCGATTTGGTAATTTGTCTGCAGGACAAATTATAAACATTCTTGTTAATGTGTTATGGACACTCTCAAAGCTCTTCTGACTGATATCATAGCTGTGTCTATTGTAACTGTGTTGACATTATACAGATTGTGCACAGTTTTTTCTCTGCTCAGACTAGATGGCGCCATTCTCTCAGGAAAGCGATGGACAAACATGATATTTGGCATCTCTCTCTCTCTCTCTCTTACCCTCCCCCTCCAGGCCTGAGGGAAGGAAGCACACATGCTTTGCTGCTTGCCATAGCCCTGGAAAGCACAGAGGCGCTGACATGGGAAGCTAGGACTTTGGCAAAGCTCTATCCATCTTCCGGCTCCTGGTTCTCCGTTTTTTTCCCACCCAACGCAAAGGGGGAGCAGGCCTGGTTAGAATGCACTGGGGTGTTTTTCACTCACCATGTCTTTCTGGCCTTGCTCCAGAACAGACGCTAGTTCTCAGGACTTTGAGGAGTGCTAAAAACAGAGGCATCTCGCCAGCCCTTTTCCTTTCATTAAACGAGGGCCATGGCGCATGTCAGCACTCTTCATGACTGTAGTCAACTAGAAACGGACATCCCTGATGCTGAATAATCCACATAATCCAATGCTTCTCAGTGGATGTGACATAGTGCAGGCCAGTTAAATTAGAGCGTGAAGCAAAAGCTGTTGCTCAAAATGAATCAGATGTCATTTATAGCAGGGATGCACTAAATAGTCACACACTCTGAAACAAAGCCTTTCACACAGCTAACTGAGAACAGTGAGTGATAGAGACGGAGGAATGAACCACCACAGTGAGTGATAGAGACGGAGGAATGAACCACCACAGTGAGTGATAGAGACGGAGGAATGAACCACCACAGTGAGTGATAGAGACGGAGGTTTTAGGATTTTATTTATTCGCACCAAAGAAAAGAAGTGAAAGACAAAACAGTACAGATAAAAAAAACTGGTAAAAACTGGTAAAAACTGTGTGCAGGGGATGTTGGAAGCCCAAAAGGGCTGACATGAAAATAAATATAAGTACAGTCAGTTAAACAAAACATATAAATTATAATTGTACTCAGTCTACAAGAAAAAATACATGTTTGATTATGTGTGCATGTGTGTGTGTGAATGTGAGAGTTACATGCAGGGGATTATTAAGTAGTCTGGTTCATCAGGCTGACCCCCAGTATTCACTTGAAGTTATTGAGGGATGATGAGGTTTTGGCAATGTGAAGATAAGAATTCCAGAGTATGTGATGATGATGATGATGATGATGATGATGATGTTGATGGTCTGACGAAATGAAACTTGGGACCCTAAACACCTCAACGTCAAACCAAAGGATTTTCTGATTTAAGCATGTTATTTCCAAAGTCAATGATCATCTTGTTGGGAAATTGAATAACAAGACATTAATTGTTCAACTACTGTTATGCCAGAACCTAAACATGACCATTATTCACTCACCATTATCACCTGAAATGTACTGAAACCACAAAACCTCTGTGAGAGGAGAGAAGAATGAGGACAATAAGTGAGATGAGAATGAGAGGAGAGTCAGTTCTCTGTCAAATCATCTATTCCTCACACAAAAATGTAGTCTCCTAAAAAATTCCATTGCATGGCAACCAGTGCTTGATTTGGGCTGTCAGAGACTGTAGTGAGAAACAGTGGGAGGCCGGTGGACTTTCATGTGCTTTGGTATTCCTCCCCATCTGTCCTCCAAATTACTCTCTTCTGGGAAGGCAATCATCAGAATTGGGAGATCTCCAATCACTTTTTGGTGTTTTAAGTAATCTCAGAAGAGTTTTGTGCTCACTATTTCTTTACTTCTCAATGTGAATGAGAAACTCTTTCAAGTTTTCCACAGTATATTTAGATTTGTAAAAAAATACTTTGGGTAATCCTGACTAGAATTTGAGTAGAACTGGATCCAGTTCCTAGACCGATATTAACTCTCACTTGACATTAATATGTTGTGGCTGAATGGCAACTTTTTTTCTTCAATGTCATGACAACTGGATGATCTGCTATCTGGAGAAAATATGTCCAGATGTCGGACAATGCAGCAACAGGAAATGTGAATTATTATGTGGATTATAATTAATGGACATTTTTGTTGGGGTTGATACATTTTTCGTAAGGGAAAATCAAGTCTGAAATTTGGAAATTACAAACTTCAAAAGCCTTTTCAAACCTCAAATACACTGCAAGTAAAAAATGTCCTGCAGTTCTCCTGCAACAGGGTGATCAAATTAAGATCCTATATCTGTATAAATTATCCACTGGGCACAAACTGGTTGAATCAGCGTTGTTTTAACATAATTTGTCAACATATTGTGACATGGAATCTAGTTGGAAAATACATTGGATTTGAAAAAAGTAATCAACTGTTGTTTTGAGGGTGAAATTTCAAACACAGGATTATGTCATCATAACCAAATTTCAACATAGACAAGCCTTGTATAAAATATGTTGAATTTGTACCTTTAAAATAACATCAGATCTTCAACATTATATCCACTAAAAGAAGAAAAATACAATAAACTGGGCAGCACCTCCTGCTGGAGAATCTATCCATCTACGGCTACCCTTTGGTCTCCCATCCAGAGTTTTAACCAAAGCCAGCGCTGCTTAGCTATGATATGATAGATTCATTGTTGCTATCGAAGTCATTCCAAAGGGTAGGTTTAACAGAGCAAATGAAATGTGACTATACTTTACCAGTCGTATACAATGGCTACCCATATACATTGAGCCCCAAGTTATATATATACACTACAGTTCCAAAGTTTTGGGTCACTCACTTACGAATGTCCTTGTTTTTGAAAGAAAAGCAATTTTTTTTAACCATTAAAATAACATCAAATTGATCAGAAATACAGTGTAGACATTGTTAATGTTGTAAATGACTATTGTAGCTGGAAACGGCAGATTTTAATGGAATATCTACAGTGGGGAGAACAAGTATTTGATACACTGCCAATTTTGCAGGTTTTCCTACTTACAAAGCATGTAGAGGTCTGTAATTTTTATCATAGGTACACTTCAACTGTGAGAGACGGAATCTAAAACAAAAATCCAGAAAATCACATTGTATGATTTTTAAATAATTAATTTGCATTTTATTGCATGACATAAGTATTTGATCACCTACCAACCAGTAAGAATACCGGCTCTCACAGACCTGTTAGTTTTTCTTTAAGAAGCCCTCCTGTTTTCCACTCATTACCTGTATTAACTGCACCTGTTTGAACTCGTTACCTGTATAAAAGACACCTGTCCACACACTCAATCAAACAGACTCCAACCTCTCCACAATAGCCAAGGCCAGAGAGCTGTGTAAGGACATCAGGGATAAAATTGTAGACCTGCACAAGGCTGGGATGGTCTACAGGACAATAGGCAAGCAGCTTGGTGAGAAGGCAACATCTGTTGGCGCAATTATTAGAAAATGGAAGAAGTTCAAGATGACGGTCAATCTCCCTCGGTCTGGGGCACCATGCAAGATCTCACCTCGTGGGGCATCAATGATCATTAGGAAGGTGAGGGATCAGCCCAGAACTACACGGCAGGACCTGGTCAATGACCTGAAGAGAGCTGGGACCACAGTCTCAAAGAAAACCATTAGTAACACACTACGCCGTCATGGATTAAAATCCTGCAGCGCACGCAAGGTCCCCCTGCTCAAGCCAGCGCATGTCCAGGTCCGTCTGAAGTTTGCCAATGACCATCTGGATGATCCAGAGGAGGAATGGGAGAAGGTCATGTGGTCTGATGAGACAAAAATTGAGCTTTTTGGTCTAAACTCCACTCGCCGTGTTTGGAGGAAGAAGAAGGATGAGTACAACCCCAAGAACACCAACCCAACCGTGAAGCATGGAGGTGGAAACATCATTCTTTGGGGATGCTTTTCTGCAAAGGGGACAGGACGACTGCACCGTAGTGAGGGGAGGATGGATGGGGCCATGTATCGCGAGATCTTGGTCAACAACCTCCTTCCCTCAGTAAGAGCATTGAAGATGGGTCGTGGCTGGGTCTTCCAGCATGACAATGACCCGAAACACACAGCCAGGGCAACTAAGGAGTGGCTCCGTAAGAAGCATCTCAAGGTCCTGGAGTGGCCTAGCAAGTCTCCAGACCTGAACCCAATAGAAAATCTTTGGAGGGAGCTGAAAGTCCGTATTGCCCAGCTACAGCCCCGAAACCTGAAGGATCTGTATGGAGGAGTGGGCTAAAATCCCTGCTGCAGTGTGTGCAAACCTGCTCAAGAACTACAGGAAACGTATGATCTCTGTAATTGCAAACAAAGGTTTCTGTACCAAATATTAAGTTCTGCTTTTCTGATGTATCAAATACTTATGTCATGCAATAAAGTGCAAATTAATTACTTAAAAATCATACAATGTGATTTTCTGGATTTTTGTTTTAGATTCCGTCACTCACAGTTGAAGAGTACCTATGATAAAAATTACAGACTTCTACATGCTTTGTAAGTGGGAAAACCTGCAAAATCGGCAGTGTATCAAATACTTGTTCTCCCCACTGTACATAGAGCGTACAGAGGCCCATTATCAGCAACCATCACTCCTGTGTTCCAATGGCACGCTGTGTTAGCTAATCCAAGTTTATAATTTTAAAAGGCTAATTGATCATTAGAAAACCCTTTTGCAATTATGTTAGCACAGCTGATTAAAGAAGCAATAAAACTGGCCTTCTTTAGACTAGTTAAGTATAAAGCTGCCAGTTGAGGACTTGTGAGGCGTCTGTTTCTCAAACTAGACACTAATGTACTTGTCCTCTTGCTCAGTTGTGCACCGGGGCATCCCACTCCTCTTTCTATTCTGGTTAGAGCCATTTCTCGCATGGAATAGTCTTCATTTCTCAGAACAAGAATAGACTGACGAGTTTCAGAGGTAGTGGGATGCCCCGGTGCACAACTGAGCAAGAGGACAAGTACATTAGTGTCTAGTTGGTAGTTACAGTCTTGTCCAATCGCTACAACTCCCGTACGGACTCGGGAGAGGCGAAGGTTGAGAGCCGTGCGTCCTCCGAAACACAACCCACCAAGCCGCACTGCTTCTTGACACAATGAACGCTTAACCTGGAAGCCAGCCGCACCAATGTGTCGGAGGAACCACCGTACACCTGGCGACTGAGTCAACGTGCATGCGCCCGGCCCGCCACAGGAGATGCTAGAGCGCGATGGGACAAGGACAACCCAGCCGGCCAAACCCTTCCTAACCCGGATGACGCTGGGCCAATTGTAGAGAATGCCACACTTTGATGACAAAATTTACCCTCAAAGGACCGCCACGCCACCTTCCTGTTCAAGTGAACACAGCACAACAAAGTGAGTCCAAAAATGTCTTATATGCTGCTGCATAAATTATGTAATATGCCAGGGAGATATGTATACTCTAGCTAAGAAAGTATACTAACTGTATGTTGTGTAGTAAGCCCATGTGCCTCACCCTAATCATTTGGTCTATTTTCCCCTCTTAATTTGCCTACTGTTCTGACTTGGTGGTGCACATGTAGCCTACAACCTGTTTTAGAGAAATGTTGAAGATGCATGCATGCATACTGTAGGTCGTCACAGGTCTGTGGAGATCTTCACAATTGTACCATGTAACTTTAATGTAATCTAAACTGTAATCTAGGTCATCTGGTTGTGCTATTAGAGGAAGCACAGTGATAACCTTTTAATCTGTTGTATTAATAAACTAAATATCACATTTTAACTTTGCTTTTAATTGGTTGAAGGCGCTGTGATATATGTTTAGACCAAAAATCAGACATTGTTTTTCCATTGAAATTTGGTTGTGCTTTTAGATGGTTGAAAGCATAGTGATAACACATTGGGAATATAACAAACTTTTGACTGTCTTTTTGAGTGGGTGAATATAGATTGTAATCTCAATGATCAACGTCTCAACCAAATATTACCCAATTATCCACGTTGAAATTGCGTGGTGCCCGGTGGGTCGTTTTGATTTGTGGTGATTTCAGGCAGCTGCCAAAATTACTTCCGTTCATTATTTTATATTTTAGCTCCTGCTGTATTCCCATAGAAAATCCACTGACCATACATGGCAGGCAGCAATGTTTAAAGTCTGTACAATAAATTGTCTTTTATATTCTAGGATAGGAACAAGCATTGGTTCTGCAGACTCAGGAAGGGGAGAAATAAAGAAAAGGGAAAATTGGACATACAGAACATGACTCATTTGGTAAAGGTTATTGTAAGATCACTTAAACATGTCCCACACCTAAATGCTCCAATATACTATCAGATTATCAGAGAACCAGCCTCATTGTTAATAGCATGAGAGAGAGAGCGAGAGAGAGAGAGAGAGAGAGAACGAGAGAACGAGAGAATGAGTGGGAGAGAGAGAGAACGAGAGGTAGGGAGAGAGAGAGAACGAGAGAGAGAGAGAGAGAGATAGCGGGAGATAATATGATAATGGCGGTGGTGAAGGGGGGGCTGCTACAGTTTCCCTGTGCACCTGAAGAGGAGTGGAAAGAAGACAGGGGCCGATTTCCCCAAGGAAAGCTCTTCAAATTACTTATTCATGAGCCTCTGAACTGATGGACCACCTAGAGAGCTCACTGAGAGTGCTGCATGCCACTCCAGACTGCCAAAAGGAGCTCAAACTAATTAATCCCTCATCGTTCATGATAATTGCTCCTATCGAACACAGAATCCTCTGTGGCGAATTAGCTCTCATTTTCTCCCTGCAACTTGTCATTTGTCTCAAGCAATCCGGTCCATTGCACTTTGCCCCCACAGTGCTGTAGTCAACAGTTATTCTCAAAGGCATGCATTACTGGGTGAACAGCATGGCAGAGATTATTCACTAATGTGTTCCCTGCCAATAAAGCATTCTTGGATTTAATTTAATTGTGAGAGAAAAAATGAAGTGTGTATCAAAAACTTGATGGCTTTATTATTTCTAAACACTAAACTGTTAATAGCTTTTAAAATAACTATAAAATGAGTATCAATTTGTATATGTTTTCATTCAGTCACATAAATGTAGAATTAAGACATCATGGAGGACCACGTTTATGGGTATGTTAAAGAATGATTATCATTGACAAAATACAAAATTATGTGAGATCATATTTGTATTTTTTTGCCCAGGTCAAAAAAAAAACTGTTAAGCTCTCTGCATTAGTAAAACATGGAGAACTGATCAGCAGCTTCATAACGTTAACCAAACCAAACCAAACCCAACCATAACCATCAAGACCAAACTGACCTCAGATCAGCTGCTAAAGGACAGGAGGAGTAGTTTACACATTCCTATGGAGAGTCGAGGCTAGATAAAAAATAAAATAAAACATCCTTAGAAATGTTCAGTCTGAATGTCTCAATGAACTGAAGTGATTGTTCAGCGGAGGGCTCAAACAACCCTCCTGCACCGATCAAGAGACAAGGTGAGGGCTGGGGAGGCTGAAAGACTTTCATGTTGAGGAGGCTATATGGATCTATAGAGGCCACACTCTCCCTGGGCTCTCTTTACCTTCAAAGTGAAACAGATGCTTCTGGAATAACACACAATTCACTGGCCCTGAGCGAAGGGCCCATAAAACTCGTCCTCAGCCAGGATATAATGCAAGCTGTCAATCAATCACTGGCTTAGCTTCCTTTATTTACATTGTTATCTCTCTGACTAGATTTTTATTTGTATATTATGTTTTATGAAATTAAGTCTGTAACTATGTTAGAAATATATAAACAATGTTATAACTATTTTATATAATTTGACGGTGGCATATAACATTGTGTTGATAGTTGCTGTTGGAAACTGCATTGTGGGTTTGAGTGTGAGTGAGGGTTTGCGTGTGAGAAACAGTGTGACACGAAGGGCACTTCAATGAAGTCGGCCCGGAATCAAATGAGCCGAGACAGAAATAATGAAAACACGGCTTTAGCGCTGCTTCCTCCCTGTGTTTGATTGGCGCTGCTTCATCCCTGTGTTTGACTGGCAGGGAGACAGACAGGTAAACTACAGGGCATTGAGAGGGTGCTGAGGGGGGCAAGTGTGTTAGTACCGGCCTCATCACTATTCAACACTGGCGTCTGTAAGAAGTTGCATTTGTTCCTCACAGATCTTGTTTCTGGCCCCGATATGCCTTCTGGGCTCACGTGGGACGGTATTAGCATTACAATCGCTTAAATTTTTAACAAGGCATTTTGAACAAGCCACAAAGACTACATGCAAATTATTCAGAGAATTTAAAGAAAGCTGGGTTTATACAGTGCTGACATCAATCAAGTGGGAATGTGGAGGGAGAGAGAGAGAGAGAGAGAGAGAGGAAAGAAAGAGAGGAGTGTATCCATGTTTTCAATAAAAATAACATTAAAGCAATTCCCCCGTTAATCTTGCATATTGATCAGGGGTCTGTGTTAAGGGATGAATCACGAGCACAGCTCCATACATACATCAAACAGTCATAAATAAATAAACAGGCTAAACAATGTGCAGTGTTCAGACTGGAGTCAATACCTCACTAGGTGACTGAATCCACATCCACACACAGTCCTCCACACAGCCCAACATGTAGTGAATATGGACAAAGGGCTAAGTACGGATGATTACCAACCTTATCCTTCTAGAGATTGCATGTAAATGTGGGATCAGAGAGAACTCTGGTTGTTCGATAGGGTTTTTTGCTCTGTATATTAGATTTATTTCACACTTCACAAAATTATAATGAACTTAAGTTAACTGTGATCAGCAGCTCAAAACAGGGCACGGTCGAGCAGAGAGTGGCTATCTACAGGTAACTGCCAAAATAATGGAAACACTTGAGTAAATGAGGCATACAAATTATATTGAAATTCCTGAGTTAATTAAGCAATTAACATCCCATCATGCTTAGGCTCATGTATAAAAGTGCTGTGCAGGCCATTATTTTGGCTACCATGGCTATGCCCCCATTGGATTACAATGCCCCCATCCACAGGGCACCAGTGGTCACTGAATGGATTGATGAGAATGAAAACGATGTAAACCATATGCCATGGCCGTCTCAGTCACCAGATCTCAACCCAATTGGACACTTATGGGAGATTCTGGAGCGGCACCTGAGACAGCGTTTTCCACCACCATCAACAAAACACCACATTATGGAATTTATCCTGGAAAACTGGTGGGCATCCCTCCAATAGAGTTCCAGACACTTAGAATCTATGCCAAGGGGCAGTGAAGCAGTGTTCTATATAAGAAAATATTGTTAAATAGGAAGAAATAATTTAAGCTGTTTTTAGATTGACGTTGCTAGCTACTGTAACTGTTATTGTAGCTGCTTTCGGTTTATAGCTTGCACTTTTAATGGCATCCCTGGAGGAGATTTTCTTAGTTAAGTACTATGAAGACACCACTGATCTCGACAAGAGCCACAACATTCAGAGACGTTCACAGTTCAGGGTAACGTTAAGCAGTTTAGCTATGTACAACAACCCTTTTCCATCTACAAGTTGCTAGCTATACATATAGTTCAGTGGAGGCTGCTGAGGGGAGTATGGCTCCATTCCATCCGTTCTTACGGTCCGTCCTCCCCTCAGCAGCCTCCACTGATATAGTTATATGTCTGTCATATTGAGCAATAAGTTAAACCTGATCAATCAAATGCATAGGTGTAAGCAATTATGTTAATTCCAAATGCCCTTAACTAGGTGTCTTCGCTAGAAATAGAGAATGAAAGTGAGAGAGGGAGAGAGAGAGAGAGAGAGAGATGGGAAGAGACAGACAGACAGACAGAGAGAGGTGGAGAGAGAGTGTATGACAGACAGAGAGAGATGGAGTGAGAGAGATGGAGAGAGAGAGAGAGAGAGAGAGAGAGAGAGAGAGAGAGAGATTGTAAGACAGACAGACAGATAGAGATGGAGAGAAAGAAACAGAGAGAGAGAGACAGAAGTGTAAATATACTTAGACTTGAGTATTTCAACAACTCTTCTCTTCCAACTTGTTAGACAATCATATCTTCCTACAGGGGAAGGATGGCCAGCCACACAGGAGGGGGATTTTTACTAAGGAGGAGAAGGAGGCCGTGCTGACCGAGATGCATGCTGGCCATTTTGGAATGAAGAACATGATTGCCAAAATCAACCTACGCTTCTTCTGACGGGGAATTGTCAAGGTGGACAGCTGGGCAAGTGAAATAACCTTTTGTTCATTAATCACATTCTATTATATCTGAAATTATTATGATTTCAATGGATGTCGTATCAGAGAGCATACAATGTTTCAATTTGTCACTTTTTGCTTAAAGGTCAGTACCCTGTTTAGCCTGCTAGAAGTTTGAGAGGGCGAAGACTGTGGCGCCGGAGTTGAAGCCCATCAATGTTTTTTCACCATGGCACATGATCGGTAAGTGTCCCAATTCAAATTTGCCCTGATAAGTTGTTTTGCAATGGTTGATTTATTTGACCAGAGCAGAGTCCAATATTATAGAATGTGTGTGTGTGTGTGTGTGTGTGTGCCAGTATCCTTACAAATTTGAAAATCTGGATACTGTATGACACAGATACGAGAAAGAATAAAGTCATCTTCTCTCTAACACTTGTGATTGCCATGTGAGTGTACAACAAATCTGTGAAAATAAATGAATGACACAACTGTACCAAAAAAAGATCAAAGTTTATGTATTAAAATCTCAAATATTACCAGGTTGGTTTTCACAGCTGTTTCACAAGGTGTTCATTATTGTAAGTTGTAAGAAATCCTTTGATGGTATTTATTTGTTACACATTATTCATTGTTGTATCCTAGGACCTACAATAGATGCATATATATTCAACCACAAGGGGGTACTAATGAGCTATGTGAGATAAGGGAAGGGCAGGTTAAAATAAAAACATGACAGCCAGACAAGCCAGTGTATGAATCAAACAGATTTGCATATGAATGGAATGGAAATTAGCTCACTTCATGATCTGTGAGGTAAGGAACTTTAATGTTTCAAGCAGATTACACGTTTTATTTGCCATTTCAGATACGTAGCAACGTTTAAGACATGGAGTTCGTGTTGTAATGTTAACAAGGTACCCAAAAGTAGTTCAAAGTAATGCTTTCATTTTATTAGCTAAACAAAACTTGTTTAAACAGCGAAATTGTCGTGGAAATCAGCCTTGTTTGCAAAGTGATGATAAAAACAACGTAATTTAGGCTGTAATGATCTCCAAAATTCTATTCAATAGGTCATCACATCGTTGATATAGCAGAGGGGTACACTTTTTGGCCGTGGGACATTATTTGGCATGACAATTATTCACAAATTGGGCGTAGCTTCACATCGTTTTCAGATTTGAAGAAAATGGCGGAAAATATGCAGCCAAAGTCCAACAAGAGTGGAATACAAATGTATTGCTTTACACTGTCACCACCGATAAATTCACAATAATCGAACATTTCAACAAGCATTTTGCTACGGCTGGCCATGCTTTCCACCTGGCTACCTCTACCCCAGCCAACAGCTCTGTACCCCCCGCAGCAACCTGCCCAAACAGAGACCATGGACCATAGGGTCAAGCGGGCAGGTTGATGGGCGGCCGGCCGTCGCAAGATTTCCTCAGAGCAGGAGGGGAGGACCGAGCCGTCCGGGAGGATAGGGGACATAGAGAGTCAAAAGATGCAGAAAGGGAGGAGAGGAAGGTCGAGGAGGCAGAATCAGGAGACAGGAGGGAGAAGGATTTAGCAGAGGGAAGAGATGATAGGATGGAAGAGGAGAGAGTAGCGGGAGAGAGAGAGCGAAGGTTGTGACGGCGCGTTATCATCTGTAGGGGAGAAGAGTTGTTGAAATACTCAAGGGGCAGAGTGAGTAGTGTTGGAGGAGAGTGAGAGAGAAAAGGATACAAAGTAGTGGTCGTAGACTTGGAGGGGAGTTGCAGTGAGATCGGTAGAAAAACAGCATCTAGTAAAGATGATGTCAAGCGTATGTCCTGCCTTGTGAGGAGGGGGGGACGGTGAGAGAGTGAGGTCAAAAGAGGAAAGGAGTGGAAAGAAGGAGGCAAAGAGAAATTTGTCAAAATATTTTTGAAAGTATTTTTACTTAAGTACTTTACACCACTCTATCTAATTAACTACCAAACGTTTATTGACTTGATTATTCACGGCATTCAGCTAAGTGGTATAGTCGCTGTGCATTCTCAATGGGCGTTGTTAATTCTGGCTATCTACTCCCATTTCCCGTCTCGTCTTTGTACCAGAGCGCAGAATAACTGAGGAATTTAAAAAAGCTCAACACCCGTTGAATACGGCCGGTGTCAATAAACGTTGGCCAAAAAAAGCATAATTAAATTGTTGCCAGCAGCACACTTACAGTCACCAATGCTCTGGATAACAGCAAAACCAGTTCTGCTAGGGGGAGTAAAATGGTCAGAGAGGTGTTCTCTCATTTGTGTCTGGAAGTAGCTAGCCAACGTTAGCCAATTAGCTTGGGTGCTTGACTGCCGTTGTGAGGTCAGAACGCTCGGATCAATCCTACTCCTCGGCCAGACGGACAATCTGACACCGCTCCGGATTTATGAATGCCCAGAGCTCTGGGCGCACTCTAGCAGTCCAGATTGAAACTATGAAAACACACGAAATGTTTAAATGTCTATCTAGTCATTTGTTAGCAAGAGGTTGCATAGCAAGAGCATCAACTTACGGTAGACAGGCGAAGCGCTAGTATGCTCAACTGAAAGGATACCGTTTGTTTACAGTATACTAAAATGAACTAATAGTATATAGTATGTAGTATATACTCATTAAGTATGTAGTATACAGTATGTTAGTATGGGTATTCAAACACAGCTCTGGCCTGTGGATGTGAGGCCGGTTGGACGTACTGTCAAATTTTCTAAAACGACGTTGGTGGAGGCTTATAGTAGAGAAATGAACATTCAATTCTCTGGAAAAATCTCTGGTGGACATTCATGCAGTCAGCATGCCAATTGCATGCTACCTCAAAACTTGAGAGATCTGTGGCATTGTGTTGTGTGACAAAACTGAACATTTTAGAGTTGCCTTTTATTGTCCCCAGCACAAGGTGCACCTGTATAATGATCATGCTGTTTTTAATCAGCTTCTTGATATGCCTCACCTGTCAGGTGGATGGATTATCTTGGCAAAGGGGAAATGCTCACTAACAGGGATGCAAACACATTTTTTCATAACATTTGAGATAAATAAGCTTTTTGTGCTTATGGAACATTTCTGGGATCTTTTATTTAAGCTCATGGGACCATGTTGTGCATATATATTTTTTCAGTGTATATGTAAAAAGAACCTGATGGACCCACCCTGCTATAGACAGGCAGGCAGAGCCTCTTAGTATGCTGGGATTATAGAGAGCTTTGTTCCCATTTGATAGTGTGTCTGTGGTAGTGTGGCATTCCACTACAGAGTATAGCGCCTGAGCTGGACAGTTAGGGCACGAGAGCCACCCAGACCCCATGGCACATCTCAGCGGAAAACACTCATTTAACACTCTTAACAATAGGGGCAGAAAATTAATTTGTATCCATCTCTCCCTTGCTCCCCTCCTGAGGCCTTCTCCTGCTGGCCTGACCCCTGTGTAGTGGCACTTGTAACGGGCATGCCTGGCACGCTGAGGTGCCTACTAAGTAGCTCCTGTGAATGGCAGTGTCCCTGTGGGGCCTGTCTGGCTGCCTGTCAGTGGCACGCTCCACATCTCCTGCACTTCTCTTCAAAAGGCCCGGCGGTCTCAGCGGAGGTGCCCGCGGGCGGCACGCTGGGTACTTGACGTGTGAATAAAACCAGAGGAGGGGGCAGAACGTTAAGTGATTAATTAATCAGGACAAATTCTCTATTTGTCAGTCCATTAGGGTATGGACTGGGTCCTCAGTTACAGGTGAGAGAAAGAACCCTGCAGAGCCTGCTGGGAAATTAATGTGTGATTCAGTGCCACGGTGAAGCTGAAAGTAGACATCTATCCATCACAGCTGGTTGTAACATGTACAGTACAAACCCGTGTGTGTGTGTGTGTGTGTTTATACGTGTGTGTGCGCACGCCCATGTGCATGTGTGTATTTAACAAGAGGAGACAGCCCCTGTCTCAGAGACAGAGGGAGAGCTGTTGGTTCACCAGTAATGTGGCGTAGAATCACTGGCTTGTTACCCCTGGCAGCTGCCATAATCTTTGGAGTTTTCCTTCCACAGTGATAATTAGCAGGGCATGCATCACGCACAATTATACCACCTCGTCCCGTCTCGGTAGGCAGGTTCTGCCAATACCAACCCCCACCCCCCCCCACCTTGTCGCCCAGGCAGGAATCCTGGGGAACTCAATCAAGTGGCCATTCTTCTGGGACTTTATTGACGCTTAGCATCTGAAAGAGGGCGCTTGATTGGCATCTCTGCTTGACTGGCCACTAAAATGAGGGCATAATGATGTGAATATTTTTTGCAGTTCCTCGTTTTAATTTCTTTGGAGATCTCGCAAGGCCTCGCCCTCACACTGTTTTACTTTCTCTAAATACGTGAGCAGAAACCGAGCGTTTAATAGGTTTCTTATTAAATAACAGTAATGTTACTCTAGACCTTGGGAAAGATTGTCAGATGAACCTCCTCAGGGGCTTTTGTTTTGATCTTAATGTCCAAAACAGGATATCAATTATGTGTATTCATGTGACGTTGTCCAGTGATTTAACAATTGTAAATAAAAATGCAAAGGAATCTCATATTTCAGTTTGGAGTAACTACGTCAGCAACTACGTCAATAAATACGTCAGTAACTACGTCAGTAACTACGTCAGCAACTACGTCAGCAACTACGTCAATAACTACGTCAGTAACTACATCAGTACTACGTCAGCAACTACGTCAATAACTACGTCAGTAACTACGTCAGTAACTATGTCAGTAAGTACATCAATAACTATGTCGGTAATGGAACTAACAGAGACAGCTACAATACCCCACATTTGACCACACAAAAATCTATAACACAAGCAATGATAATGTGCAAATGCAAGTCTGAATAGAATACATAACCTAGAATTGACAGTCCGTAAAATACAGTACTTCCTATACCAGTAATCTCAGCTCACTGTATGTCTGGTAGCCATGACAGCTGTAGAGATACAGTACTTCCTATTCCAGTAATCTCAGCTCACTGTATGTCTGGTAGCCATGACAGCTGTAGAGATACAGTACTTCCTATACCAGTAATCTCAGCTCACTGTATGTCTGGTAGCCATGACAGGTGTAGAGATACAGTACTTCCTATACCAGTAATCTCAGCTCACTGTATGTCTGGTAGCCATGACAGCTGTAGGCTACACTCTCAGCATGGAAGTTAAGCAACTCCTCTTTCTAAAAAAGGAGAAAGACGACAAACCTCAGGTTCCTTCTGGAGGCGCTGGACGGGTTGAAGACAAGGTACAATATAAATAGACATGGAGCAGTGGGGTAGAGTTATCCTTAGACAAGGTACAATATAAATAGACATGGAGCAGTGGGGTAGAGTTATCCTTAGACAAGGTACAATATAAATAGACATGGAGCAGTGGGGTAGAGTTATCCTTAGACAAGGTACAATATAAATAGACATGGAGCAGTGGGGTAGAGTTATCCTTAGACAAGGTATAATATAAATAGACATGGAGCAGTGGGGTAGAGTTATCCTTAGACAAGGTACAATATAAATAGACATGGAGCAGTGGGGTAGAGTTATCCTTAGACAAGGTACAATATAAATAGACATGGAGCAGTGGGGTAGAGTTATCCTTAGACAAGGTACAATATAAATAGACATGGAGCAGTGGGGTAGAGTTATCCTTAGACAAGGTACAATATAAATAGACATGGAGCAGTGGGGTAGAGTTATCCTTAGACAAGGTATAATATAAATAGACATGGAGCAGTGGGGTAGAGTTATCCTTAGACAAGGTACAATATAAATAGACATGGAGCAGTGGGGTAGAGTTATCCTTAGACAAGGTACAATATAAATAGACATGGAGCAGTGGGGTAGAGTTATCCTTAGACAAGGTATAATATAAATAGACATGGAGCAGTGGGGTAGAGTTATCCTTAGACAAGTTACAATATAAATAGACATGGAGCAGTGGGGTAGAGTTATCCTTAGACAAGGTACAATATAAATAGACATGGAGCAGTGGGGTAGAGTTATCCTTAGACAAGGTACAATATAAATAGACATGGAGCAGTGGGGTAGAGTTATCCTTAGACAAGGTACAATATAAATAGACATGGAGCAGTGGGGTAGAGTTATCCTTAGACAAGGTACAATATAAATAGACATGGAGCAGTGGGGTAGAGTTATCCTTAGACAAGGTACAATATAAATAGACATGGAGCAGTGGGGTAGAGTTATCCTTAGACAAGGTACAATATAAATAGACATGGAGCAGTGGGGTAGAGTTATCCTTAGACAAGGTACAATATAAATAGACATGGAGCAGTGGGGTAGAGTTATCCTTAGACAAGGTACAATATAAATAGACATGGAGCAGTGGGGTAGAGTTATCCTTAGACAAGGTACAATATAAATAGACATGGAGCAGTGGGGTAGAGTTATCCTTAGACAAGGTACAATATAAATAGACATGGAGCAGTGGGGTAGAGTTATCCTTCTATGGCCAAACATTTCCTGACCAGGCCTCCCTTTAATACTTTACTGTCTTTATGAAACCTCTGGGTCTGAATCCTTATTTTCAAACTACAATCTGAGACAAAATGGTATGAAATAATGTGTGAACAGGAACAATCAGGTTGATCCCCCCCAACACTGGGGCTGTGACTCCCCTCAATACTGGGGCTGTGAACGCCCTCAACACTGAGGCTGTGACCCCCCTCAACACTGGGGCTGTGACCCCCCTCAACACTGGGGCTGTGACCCCCCTCAACACTGGGGGCCGTGACCCCCCTCAACACTGCGGGCTGTGACCCCCCTCAACACTGCGGGCTGTGAACGCCCTCAACACTGGGGCTGTGACCCCCCCTCAACACTGGGGCTGTGACCCCCCTCAACACTGGGGCTGTGAACGCCCTCAACACTGAGGCTGTGACCCCCCTCAACACTGAGGCTGTGACCCCCTCAACACTGGGGCTGTGACCCCCCTCAACACTGGGGCTGTGACCCCCCTCAACACTGGGGCTGTGAACGCCCTCAACACTGGGGCTGTGACCCCCCCTCAACACTGGGGCTGTGACCCCCCCCCCCTCAACACTGGGGCTGTGACCCCCCTCAACACTGAGGGGATGAGCCCATTGAACGTGGAGGTCCTACTGACTGGTGCTGAATGCAAATGCACACTGAGACCCTCCACAGCACAACAGGGATAGAGGGTGGAGGAGGGGGTATCTATTAGACTTGGAAATCTCCCCTCCACTCAATCACAATGTTCTAGTGAAGCCGTCTGCCCACTGCCCTGGAAAGCAGATGGCAGTATGATACCCACTGTGTTGTAAGCTTGGCCCAGGAGATACAGCGGTCAGATACTCCCTGAGAGAGAGAGAGAGAGAGAGAGAGAGAGAGAGAGAGAGAGAGATACTTTTTCCTCAATGCTATAAACTCACCATTATTCACTTAGCCTTCTCTTCTCTCACATCACTCACTCTCCTTCATCCAGCTGTCCTCTTCATCACTCTTTACTCCCATTCTCTCTCTGTCATCCATCCAACCATCAGAACCTCTCTGTGGGCTGCAGCAGGACTCCTGGCTGCCAGTCAGCTTTCCCCTCACTGTGACATTTGACCTCTGCTGATATGATCCCTGAGTGCCAAAAGAGGGCAGCATAGATCTGATCTAATGACATTGAAGGATCTTTCCCTCAGGTTCCTAAGACACAGAGAAAGTTTAAGGAACCAGAAGTAGCCTAACCATTCAAGACCTATGAAAGCAACAATACAAATTATTATTGTAAAAAAAGGCAATGATTGTGCACGTGACTTTCCCCACTGTCCCGTTTCCACCAATCAGAGTGCTCGAATGCACATTTTGACTCTGACCCCTCCCACTCCAGGTCAGAGTGACTATTGTTGTCGTCAGATGAAGACACAAGTTTGGCTGGCGACCAAGTTATCAGTGTGTTTTAATCTACAAGTGCTGTGCGTGCACCCGCAATAAACATAACAGTTAGTGATCCACAATATAACTTATTCTATGTGTGGTGGTGACCAAGAAACAATACATCTCTGGATATGGACACATCTGCCTGGTTCTTGACGGACAGCCTGTAGTGAGTCAGAATCGTAATTTATCAATAAATACTAACGGGTGAGGACATTCACAGCCGACCGCTCAGACGAGTTCTGTTTTTACAATTGTTATATGTGCATAGAGTCAATTTGGACTGAAGCGTGTTCAGATCAGCCAAAAGAGATCATTACAAATTACACTAGTTATATGAGGTTTGGATGTTTTTTTTTTGCCACAGCACATCCCATTTTAACTTAACACTAATCCCTGACCTTTAACAGGATGTTATTGTACCGTTAAAGACAATATATAACACATAAACTATAATATAAATAATACAATAAATGTGTTGATAGATAGATAGATAGATAGATAGATAGGTACTTTATTGATCCCCCGGGGGGGAAATTTCATAAGTGTTAAATTCTATACAATGTACTGTAGCCTACACAGAGTTCCAAATGGCTTATCAATATATAGCCTTAGATAGTCTGCTTGCCCCCAAGAGAATAGGCTAGGCTTGATGCTAATGTTATTCCAGATGAACATGTATTTGTATTCGCGGTTAAGGAAGGGGTAATCTCAACAAAGAGGCCTTTCGCTGTGTCGAAGCAGTGTGTGATGTACTGATGAAACCCTGTAAACTGACAGCAATGAGCTGCTTCCACAATACAATCTAATGACAATGTGAGAATCCTGTCACTTGTTCAAATAGATTCTGTGTTTAGAATCTACTTGTGCTTGTCATCAGAGAATATGTTATCATGCAGCCTACATTCGATCTCTTAATTAAACACAATGTCGGTCTATCATGTTGTTCACCTACGATTCCCTTTTACTTCAGTGGATGTGGATATACAGGATTTTGATTTGTTTAACACTTTTTTGGTTACTACATGATTCCATATGTGTTTTTTCATAGTTTTGATGTCTTCACTTTTATTCTACAATGTAAAAAATAGTAAAAATAAAGAAAAACCCTTGAATGAGTAGGTGTATCCAAACTTTTGACTGGTACTGTATAAGATTGTGTTTATTGTTGAAGTTTGATCTATTCAAAGTGTTTTACAGAGCTCTATGTGCTCTTTTGTTCATTTTCATTACGACCAAAATAGATTCAGAGATATTTATCCAAAGGTTTATGCTACTCTTTCCGTTAATCAGCTATAGGTCTACTGCATGGTTTGCTGTCTCTGAACGTGCTGTACTGTGTTGGGTTAAAGTTCCAGTGCTGTACTGTGTTGGGTTGAAGTTCCAGTGCTGTACTGTGTTGGGTTAAAGTTCCAGTGCTGTACTGTGTTGGGTTGTAGTTCTAGTGCTGTACTGTGTTGTGTTGGGTTGTAGTTCTAGTGCTGTACTGTGTTGGGTTAAAATTCCAGTGCTGTACTGTGTTGGGTTGAAGTTCCAGTGCTGTACTGTGTTGGGTTGTAGTTCTAGTGCTGTACTGTGTTGTGTTGGGTTGTAGTTCTAGTGCTGTACTGTGTTGGGTTAAAGTTCCAGTGCTGTACTGTGTTGGGTTGTAGTTCTAGTGCTGTACTGTGTTGTGTTGGGTTGTAGTTCTAGTGCTGTACTGTGTTGGGTTAAAGTTCCAGTGCTGTACTGTGTTGGGTTGGGTTGTAGTTCTAGTGCTGTACTGTGTTGGGTTGAAGTTCCAGTGCTGTACTGTGTTGGGCTGAAGTTCCAGTGCTGTACTGTGTTGGGTTGTAGTTCCAGTGCTGTATTGTGTTGGGTTGTAGTTCTAGTGCTGTACTGTGTTGGGTTAAAGTTCCAGTGCTGTACTGTGTTGGGTTGTAGTTCTAGTGCTGTACTGTGTTGGGTTAAAGTTCCAGTGCTGTACTGTGTTGGGTTGTAGTTCTAGTGCTGTACTGTGTTGGGTTAAAGTTCCAGTGCTGTACTGTGTTGGGTTAAAGTTCCAGTGCTGTACTGTGTTGGGTTGTAATTCCAGCGCTGTACTGTGTTGGGTTGAGCCAGCGAGGTGACCCAGGCAGAGCCTCAGGCACAGCAGATGTAGCAGAACGTTGGCTGGCGTGGCGTCTGCAGAGATTGATTGGAGCTCTCAATTCGCCGTGTGATGGGGCTGCTGAGATGAAAGGCCAGGATGTCGCTGTGGCACTCATTACCACGGATACAACTGTGGAACAAAAGTCTGCTTTGTTTGGCACTCTGTGTGTGCCAGTCAGCCAGTCAGTCAGGGCTTTTAGCTGTTGTACCTCTCCTCTCAACCTCTACAATACTGAATCTTTGTGTATGTGGAGCAACGTGTTGATAATAATTCTTATTACTGTCCTGAAAGATTTTAAGATGTTACATGTTTATGTGAAAAATGTATCATATGTGACATCAAAAGCAGAACATATACATGCCACAATAATGGTCACTTGTCTGAGAGTCATCTGATGTGAGTCATATCTTCTGCCTCACAGGATGGAAAATATTATATTACTCTTGCTTGCAGTAGGTCATCATGCAAGTTTAATTACGGTTAAGTATAACATTTTTTTTTCACAATTTGTTTTCCCAATAAACTTAATATGCATCAACAGCTTCTGGTCTGTGGTTGAATTTCTTGGATTCCAGAGTCTTGTCTGCTAAATCTCATTTCTGTTGAATTCTGAAAATGGAAACAACCCAAACAGGAAATGAGCTATTGATGTACAATAAGTATGTATGGCCAGGAGTTTGTTCTTTGGTTGTCCCCATAAGATAACCCTTTGAAGAACCCTTTTGGTTCCAGGTAGAACCATTTTAGGTTCAATGTAAAATCCTTTCCACAGAGGGTTATACATGGAACCCAAATGGGTTCTACCTAGAACCAAAAAGGGTTTTCCCGTGGGGACAGCTGAAGAACCCTTTTGGAACCCCTTATTTGCAAACAGGGACAGTTTTGTTGCAAACAAGACACACTGATTTGGCATTGGATAAATATTATCAGATGAACACATAGGCCTATCTCTCTGTCCATTCTTAGCCTGTAATTTCAGTCATATATTCCACTAATATGTAAAATTACGTAGAATTTGATACATTTATTTTTTATAAAAGTCTATTTTTTCTCGGATCTGCACATACGTTGATATAAAGGAGATCTTTCCACCCCTACTCTTGTCCATGGTGGTCTGCGAACCCACAACGTTCTGGCCTGCAGCCCTGTGCTCTATCAAAATTCTTGCGTTGCCATGTAATGCTTACAGGACAAATAACAGTTTCTAAAACTGCATATCTAAGGCTCTGGTAAACGGTTGACATGTTCTCTGCTATCCACTTTGTTTTAATTATTATTTGGGTTATACAATAAAAAGAGTTCCAAAAGGGTTCTTTGGCTGTCCCCATAGGAGAACCCTTTTTGGTTCAAGGTCGAACCCTTTTTGGTTCAAGGTCGAACCCTTTTTGGTTCAAGGTCGAACCCTTTTTGGTTCAAGACAGAACTCTTTTGGGTTCCATGTAGAACCCTCTGGGGAAACAACCGTTTTATGTTCGAGGGGAAGGTCACTTTTTTTTTCAAGCATTCAGGGAGGGTTAGGAGTGCCATTCATTTTCATTTCAGAAAGATCTGATTTTCTCCATGTAACCCTATAAATAACATTCACTCCCTAAGAGTGTACGCGGAGAATAGATGCTTCTAATATCTAGCATGGATTTGACCTCAGATATTAGTGGCCTTGCTCTGTTTCTGTCTCTCTCTCTGTCTCTGTCTCTGTCTCTGTCTCTGTCTCTGTCTCTCTCTCTCTCTCTCTCTCTCTCTCTCTCTCTCTGTTTTTATCTCTCTCTTTCTCCATTAGGATTCATGCCCTGAAGGCATGCGCCCGCTGTCCCCTACAGCAATGTGGCAAAATGCCTGTCTGCTGAGGGAGCCAGGGCTTAATGAGTGTGTGAGGTGCCATGGGTCATTACTGTGGAGAGGAGAGAGAGGAGCCCTGCGTTTTGTAGGACAGCTGTGGCTGATAGAGGGGGGAGAGAGGGGTGCAGCTTGACAGAAGGGTTCCTCGTTTTGAGAGGATACATTATTTAGGGACCCCATCGGATAGTGTCGGTTTTTAGCAGATGTAAAAGCCTGACGCAATGAGCAGTAATGCTAATTATACACTTGGCATGCTGGCCAAGTTTTGTTTTTAGGAACTTTACAAAATACGCAGCCAAAGTCTATGCATTTTAAATTTTTTGCACACATCCATCCATCCATACACACAGTAGCATCCATCCATCCATACACACAGTAGCATCCATCCATCCATACACACAGTAGCATCCATCCATCCATACACACAGTAGCATCCATCCATCCATACACACAGTAGCATCCATCCATCCATACACACAGTAGCATCCATCCATCCATATACACAGTACAAACCAGTGGAGGCTGGTGGGATGACATATTGAAACCACATTTGACTCTGTTCCATTAATTCCATTCCAGTACAATGAGCCCGTCCTCCTATAGCTCCTCCCACCAGCCTCCACTGGTACAAACATACACTACATACTGTATGTTTGGCCTGACAGATTTTTAAAACGATAAAATCTGTAATTAACCTGAAAACTCCCCTTTCACATTCACAACACCACATGATGATAGTCGATACTCGAGAGGAAGCAACCACGTGTTTTTGAACATCTCTCTCTCCAAACTCTCCCCCTGTCATCCTCTCCGCCTGTCATCCTCTCCCCCTGTCATCCTCTCCTCCTTATCACTCAGTGGTGTGCGCTGCCCCTCAGCCGTGTGGAGGTTGAATGGCGAGGGAGAGCAGTTCTCAGAGGGGGAGAAGAAAGGTATCCACTCCTTAAAATAGCTGTTTGCAGCTGCCGCGCATCCTCACTCAGTGGCCCCTCAATCAAGGCCCAAGACTTGGGTGGCCAGAGAACCAGGGAGCAGGGGGGCTGGAGAGAGGGGCCAGGGAGCCAGGAAACAGGGAGGCTGGCCAAGCCCGGCCCTGACACCACCAGGCCCTCTGAAGGTTAATTTAGTCATAGGTTCGCCCAGTCGTCTTCCATTACTGATGTTCAAGGGTGTGGGTTACAAAATTGGGCACAGATATGTGCCATGGTGCCCAAAGTGGGACGGACGGCAGAAATAATGAACAGCCACTGGCCTGCTGGTCCTCCCCACGATATCGCATGTATTAAGGGACATGGATACAAGGTGAAGGCAACGTTTTAACTGGGATAATAATGTTAAGCCATGTTTCCCCTTGTTCTACTAATGTTAAGCCATGTTTCCCCTTGTTCTACTAATGTTAAGCCATGTTTCCCCTTGTTCTACTAATGTTAAGCCATGTTTCCCCTTGTTCTACTAATGTTAAGCCATGTTTCCCCTTGTTCTACTAATGTTAAGTCATGTTTCCCCTTGTTCTACTAATGTTAAGCCATGTTTCCCCTTGTTCTACTAATGTTAAGCCATGTTTCCCCTTGTTCTACTAATGTTAAGCCATGTTTCCCCTTGTTCTACTAATGTTAAGCCATGTTTCCCCTTGTTCTACTAATGTTAAGCCATGTTTCCCCTTGTTCTACTAATGTTAAGCCATGTTTCCCCTTGTTCTACTAATGTTAAGTCATGTTTCCCCTTGTTCTACTAATGTTAAGCCATGTTTCCCCTTGTTCTACTAATGTTAAGCCATGTTTACCCTTGTTCTACTAATGTTAAGCCATGTTTCCCCTTGTTATACTGATAGGATCGGACCCTTTTTTTCAATTTTCGCCTAAAATGACATACCCAAAATTAACTGCCTGTAGCTCAGGACCTGAAGCAAGGATATGCATATTCTTGATAACATTTGAAAGGAAATGCTTTGAAGTTTGTGGAAATTTGAAATTATTGTAGGAGAATATAACACATTAGATCTGGTAAAAGATAATACAAAGACAAAAACATACGTTTAAAAAAAAAATTTAAGTGTCACATCATCTTTGAAATGCAAGAGCAAGGACATACAATTACTTAGGAGTCCAGACGCAATTTAGATTCTGGCCACTAGATGGCAGCAGTGTATGTGCAAAGTTTTAGACATATCCAATTAACCATTGCTTTACTGTTCAAAATGTTGTATCAAGTCTGTCTAAATCTGCCTATTGGTTTATTGATACATTTTCAAGTACATAACTGTGCACTCTACTCAAACAATAGCATGACATTCTTTCACTGTACTAGCTACTGTAAATTGGACAGTGCAGTTACATTAACAAAACTTTCTGCCCAGATAAGACATGTCTATGTCCTGGGATATTTTCTTGTTACTTACAACGTCATGCTAATCACATTAGCGTACATTAGCTCAAGGGTCCCGAGGACGGGACACGATCCTGTAGAGGTTAAATCATGTTTCCCCTTGTTCTACTAATGTTGGTGACTCCTAACCTAAACATTGACACACACACACACACACACACACACACACACACACACACACACACACACACACACACACACACACACACACACACACACACACACACACACACACACACACACACACACACACACACACACACACACACACACACACACACACACAGAGATAAGGACGTGGAGATAAGGACGTGGTGCCCTAGGACCTGACATGGAAACCCAGATAACATTACATCCATTATACGCAACTACTCTCATTTAGTGCAACCTGCAACTCATTAAGGGTGGTCTACCCACTACATTACACAAGCAGCCAGAGGTTCCCCCCTACCTAAAATATACTTTGATTTGTTTAACACTTTTTTGGTTACTACATGATTCTACGTGTTATTTCATAGTTTTGATGCCTTCACTATTATTCTACAATGTAGAATACAATACAAATAAAGAAAAACCCTTGAATGAGTAGGTGTGTCCAAACGTTTCACTGGTACTGTATACAGTATATAAAACATACAAGTATGTGAAATAATAACCATCACCCAACCTCCCAAATGCACTTCTCACCAATAGTCATCAAGCCACATTTTGAAATCTGTGAAAGCACATTTAAATTCCCAGTAAATAGGCAGAAAATTGGACCCATGGGCATTCTTAAAAAACTCTTGACAATGTCAGGCGTTGATTTCCACCTTCAAACACCTTCCGTTTTATTTGATGTGGGAGTTGGTGTGTAGAAGTGAAAATTGATTGTGAGAAAAGCTTAATTGCTTTCCACACCTTTGACAGGATATGTATAAGACCCAGTTAGATCTGAAGTAAAATATAAACATTTGTGAACATTTCCGAATCAGGAACCCTGATCGCCAATCTCCATCCCCATATAATCAAAATGAGGATACCCGGTACTCTGGGTGGCCGGGTATGAAATGACGATATTATAATGATTTCTCCCAGTCCCTGTTACGAGAATGACATACTTACAACAGTGATACAATTTTCCTTCAGTCCACTATTGGCATTTCCCTAGAGTTGAGTCACAGTAGCCACTTACTTAATGATCAGCTAAGTATTGTGTTCACTATCCTCTGTGTGCCCACAGCTCTAAATGCTTTACACAAGGTCTGCTGTTGAACATGGCTGACATGGCTCACACTACTCCCCAGACAGAGGCATATGCATGCTTCCCCCGTCCTCGTTCCTCGTCCAACCGCGGGATCTCACAGCACTTCTTTGTTACCACTCCAATTAGATGGTCCGGCTGTGGAGAGAGGGAGGTGGGGGATGGGGGATGGGAGGGCAGGTTTACTTTAATAGTTCTATTGACCTAATTGAAACGTCCAATTTTCACCACAGCAGATGCCACTCAGCTCTGAAGACCAACAACAACAGATGCGGCGTCATCACATTCTGTTCACCTGTCAGCCCGTTACATAGCAGCGCCCGCTCGTCATTAGCGCCAGTCACGCCCACGGCCGGCCTCGGAATGGAGGGGCGACGGGGCTTTTTAAAACTTTGTTTTGGGATCGCCGAGCCACATGACACCCAGCTAAAGACAAACTATGAGTAAGTGGTGACTGAGTGTCGCCGACACTGATGGCTGGTCCAAACATCCGTCCAGACATCCATCCAGACATCCATCCAGACATCCACCCAGGCATCCATCCAGACATCCATCCAGCCATCCATCCAGACATCCATCCAGACATCCATCCAGCCATCCATCCAGACATCCATCCAGACATCCATCCACCGGCCCTGTCTCCCCCCTCCTCGTCCTCTATTTCTCTCCGTCTTCCTATCAGCCCCAGCTGTGCTTCAGGGACCAACCAGGAAAAACAGCAAGGTGCAGTGCTGGTTCTGATCCACTGTGTCAACACTACAGTGTTCTCACCCTGACTGATGCACATTCCTCTGGCTTCAGCCCCAGCTACAGTTCCAGCCCTAGCCCCAGCTCCAGCCCCATATCCAGCCCCAGCTCCAGAGGGGGAGAGGGGAGAGGGGAGAGGGAGTAAGGGAGAAAGGGAAACAGGGAAAAAGGAGAGAGTAAGAGAGAGAGAGACAGAAGAGGAGGATAACAAGCTGGTTTAGTCATTGTAGCCGTGAGGACGCCGGTGCAGCGCTTCCAAACAGAAGGCTTTTGTCAGAGCGAGAGGCCTGAGCTACGGTGTGGAGACCGGCGTAAAGAAGACATTTTATAACATTCCACCCAAAACTTCCCGTGAAAACAAGATTCTTAAGATTACACCTCTGGTGTAACAAGCTAGTTCCTCAATTCTCTTAACTTTGTAGTCGACATTAAAAATGAAAATCACTACTTAACGGTTGGTTTCCTCTTCCATGGTGGACAACTAAAGGACATGAATCCAATCATTGGAGACTGGTAGTATTGTATACTGTTGTGCTCTCATGTTTCTATTACAAATTCTTCCGACACACAGCGCACTGATAAAGTCGTATATTATAACGTTTCCCACATGCTACGTATAATCGTATGACTCAGTGTTCCACTGCCCGTTCTTCAAGAAAGCTCATTAAGGGTGGCTTAAAAATAACAGGCCTATCAGATTAAACCTTTAATGATAGTGACGATAGCACATCCCAAGCAGAGCAGCATCCCTGCTAACTAGGCCGTTAATACCTAGAGGTAAACAGACAGACCGTATCCATATCAAAGGATCCTGACACCTTTTAATGTACTTCCCTAACGGTTGCCAAGTGATATATATATTTTACAGTAACAGGCCCTTCCCTGGGTAACTGATCATTTTATCACCTACAAAACATGTCCAAGAGATAAAAACCATCCCCAGCATTTGATTGGTCAGCTCTAGTGTGTCATATTCTGATAATGTTTATTCCCCCTAACCTACTGTGGTAGCTTCTCTCTCTGCACTGCGATTCCCAGAACCCCCCATTCCTGTCATTAATGGATGTCCCACTGCCTCTAGCCCTTTGGTCAAGTTCATTACTGCCACTGAAAATACAGACAGGTGTCATGTCCAATGTTCCCTTTAAACTGCCGGGCAGAAATATCAGCCCACAGAGAGAAGCACGAGAATTAATTTCACTCAACTTTCTAGAGCTGTGGTCACGTCGATCTCCAAGGCATTCCTAGTCGATTGCAAAATATTTCACGTTATTGTACTTTTTTTAAAATGACAATATAACTGCCTGTAGCTCAGGATATGCATACTCTTCATACTATTTGAAAGGAAACGCTTTGAAGTTTGTGGAAATGTGAAATGAATGTAGGAGAATATAACACATTAGATCTGGTAAAAGATAACACAAAGAAAAAAACATGTTTTCTTTTGTCCCATCATCTTTGAAATGCAAGAGAAAGGCCATCATATTACTTAGGAGTCCAGACGCAATTTACATTTTGGCCACTAGATGGCAGCAGTGTATGTGCAAAGGTTTGGACATATCCAATTAACCATTGCTTTACTGTTCAAAATGTTGTATCAAGTCTGTCTAAATCTGCCTATTGGTTTATTGATACATTTTCAAGTACAAAACTGTGCACTCTCCTCAAACAATAGCATGACATTCTTTCACTGTAATAGCTACTGTAAATTGGACAGCGCAGTTAGATTAATAAGAATTTAAGCTTTCTGCCCGTATAAGATATGTCTATGTCCTGGGAAACGTTCTTGTTACTTACAACGTCATGCTAATCACATTAGCGCACGTTAGCTCAACCGTCCTGAGAGCAGGACACGATCCCGTAGAGGATTTTAAAGGGGCAGCGTTGTATTTTGAGAAAGACAGTAGGCAGGGTAGCATCATTTGTCTGATTCTCTGTAATAATGGTATGAGAATAATAATGAATTTTATTTTGTAAAGTGGTTTCTTGCATCAAACAACAGCATTTTCACTCACCTCCTTGTCTGATGGACAAGTGGATGAACAGGATAATGTCAAGCTCTGCATGTTTTTTTCATGGAAGTCTCATGGATTGTAGGCCTACATTGAACACCACACATTGGCTGCTACTGTAGGCTGAACGATAGAACAGCTATTTCCATGTTAAAATGTTATGGGATGCATTTTCTCCATTGTTTTTGATGGTAGGCCACTCTGGTAGGCCTACATTATGATCAATTAGCCACAGTAGCTTACATGGCCCCTGTTAAAACTGTAACTTAAAGGGGGTACACCCTCCGTGTTCACATTAAACGCACGCTGGAAGTTGCACAGAATTTTCACAATGGTCAAGTTTGCGCTCAGCAGACCTGAAATTTGCTCAGTGCTGGAAAAAATGTGAGGGAACATTGGTCATGTCTGTGTAGTGAGGTCTAAATCATCATCACCATCATCATCATCAACACACACCCCGATGGGACCCCCCCAGTCTCCACTGTCTCCCTGAAGGGAGTGTTGAAGACCCACCCATGTGGTGAGAAGGAACCCCTGGGACTATCCAGGGTAAACTGTTAGGGTAGAAAAGTCATTTGGAAGTAATGCAATGGACAGAGTCTAATGCGATGCACTTAGAGACTAATTACAGCTGTCATTCGCGGTCAGGCCATGGGGCTCAAACCCAAATGTTAGCTTGACCTGAACGTTGTAGGCCTGCATGACAGAACGATCGCAAAGCTGTCTGACATTTTTTTTTCTGTTCCCTCAATGCCAGAACCATACTCTTGAACGTAGGAGACGCTAACTGCACACTGACTTACTTTACAGAGCTAAACCATTATATAAAGTCAAACACCAACATATAACACCCCCCCCCCCCCCCCCCAAAATACAATTATAAAGCTGACACACTGTCATAAAAACTAGACCCAGGACTGAACCTGTATGTACACTGACCCACAGTAATGGCCGTACATACAGGCTGAGGAGGACTTGAAGCCCCTCTTTGTTTCGTTGCCATAATTTAATACATATCTTCCTTACTCCAACACAGTCCCTGGGTTGTGCTGCAAAGCACTCTGGGTTTTTACCACAGGTCTCATGGGAGGTAACGTGATCTTGCTGCAAACGGCTCCCTCTGTGACGGCCCTTCCTCACACACACCGAGGAGAAGAAAAAACACATTCAAAGCACCTGTGTGAATAAACATCAGAATCCATTAAAGTCTAATTTCATTTTTCTGTTGCCTCAACGCTGTCCCTAAAAATGGTTACTGTTTTACAGAAACCTTTGGCCAATAGGATGACTTGTCAGCTATGGAAGCTTTCATAATTATTAATAAATAAATAATAAACAATCACGCTGACAGAATATATTTGTTGATTAGCATACTAATATGTTGTCTAATATTAACTGTCTATATGTTGTTCCGTGCTCTCGTTCTCTCTCTCTCTCTCTGTGTGTGTAGTGGGGGGGTAATAGTGTTCCTCCTTCAAGCAATGGAGAACAAAGCACTGTATAAGAAAACAAAGGAAGCAGAGAGCGGGGCGGCAGGTAGCCCAGTGGTTAGAGTGTTGGGCCCATAACCGAAAGGTTGCTGGATCAAATCCCCGAGCTGACAAGGTAAAAATCTGTCGTTCTGCCCCTGAACAAAGCAGTTAACCCACTGTTCCTAGGCCGTCATTGAAAATAAGAATATGTTCTTAACTGACTTGCCTAGTAAAATAAAGGTAAAATAAAATAAAAATAAATAAGAGACGCATCAAAAAACCAAACAAATCAGCAAACAGGAAAACAAAGCCCCAGGGCCACAATAGTGGAGTAACGAAACAGGCAGAGTTCATTTAACATCACCGACCGGTGTTCCTTTCATGTTCCCACCAGGGTCAGTGGTAATGTGTACAAACGCAGATAGGCACCCCAAAACCACCATTGTGGCATTGTTCCCCTGAAGGCGCTTTGTTTCTAGTCTGCGGGCAAGGAAGGGAAATCCGACTAGGTCTACATTTCCTGGCCTCGGTGAGGAGGTCGCGAAGAAGAGGTTCTACATGTTTGTTAATAGCCTAATGATGTGCCTTGCAGATTCTACAAACACATTCTAAAAGTGTTTCTCTATGACAGCTCTGTGCGGCAAACTAAAAGGCCATTTAAAGCTGTCAGGAGCTGACAGCCATTACCCTCCCAATTACACTGCTCTTACTGCACGTTGTCAGGAGTGGATTCTTACACTCTACCTGGCTCTGGCGTGTGGTGGAACTACTGCCTTTAATTAACTAGTACACCTCTCTATGTCGGATGAAACAAAAAGTATATTTTCGTACTGATGCAGGCCTATCTCTCTGTGTGTGTCCCCCCCCCCCCCCCTCCCTGTCGTTAAATGAGACTTAAATTAATATAGACAATTCTCTTTTTCCTGAGAGAATCTTTTTCATTATTTTGATTGTTATTCAAAACTATTGCCGGGAAAACACATTTCCTCTCTTTTGAGACCCTCTTCATTAAGAGAGTGGGAAAAGGACCATGCTCACCCAAACCTGGGATGCAGTTACGTTGGGTATCTTTGGAGCCGTCTAAAATTAGCAATCAAAAAGTGATTAAAGTGTTGAATATTATATCAACGCCTGCTTTAGACTTTTTGGACTGATGCACTCTTCACATACGCTGCTGCTACTCTGCTACTTTAATACCTATCCTGATTGCCTAGTCACTTTTACCCCTACCTATGTACATATTACCTCAATTACCTCGACTAACCTGTACCCCTGCACAATGACTCGGTACCGGTACCCCCTGTATATAGCCTTATTTTGTGTTACTTTTTATTAGATTTTTTTTACTCTTTCTTGAACTGCATTGTTGGTTAAGGGCTAGTAAGTAAGCATTTCACTGTAAGGTCTACACCTGTTGTATTCAGTGCATGTGACACATACAATTTGATTTGATTTGATTTGACCAATGTCAGACAAGTGTTTATCATAGTCCTACACAGGCCTAGTGAATTTCCATGGCATATAGGCTCTCTTGTTGAGCCCAAGGTGCACCAACTGTCTTATACTACCATAGCTGATCATGGAACAGGTGTCTGTAAAACCATTGATGCAAAAAGTGTGTGTGTGTGAGAGAAAGATCGTTTTTTTGTTGTTTAATGTGTTTTGACAGCATGTAACATTTTTCTAGTGTATAAATCTCTCAACCATAAAAAAAAATAAACATGATTAGCTGTGTTTGACGGAACGCCTCCTACCACTCAAATTTCTTCAGATGAGCAGATCACATTTCTGAAAATTCCAGTCTCATGTAAACACTTATGCACAAGGGGAGACAACAACATGTGGGCACCCAACCACGGATACTTTAACCAAACAGCAGAAAAAATAAACCAGCTGGCCCAGTGCTGCAGAACTCTCAGTCGGCCAGCCAGCGCTCTCAGCCTGTCTGGATAAACAGGGACCTTGAGAAGGCGGCGATGAGGGGGTGAGCCCTCGACAAAGGTGGACAAAGCGCATAGGCGGAGCCCCAGCACCCCTCGTACACCAGCCCAGACGTGGCCTTACAGACCGTGGTTCATGTCCAAAAACGTTTGCTTCGAGCTGTTCCCTCTCTCCCTCCCTCCCTCAAGCTGAGGAACAGTGAGGGGAAGGGGCCACACAACTGTCTCCCTTTCATTTCGGTGATGGAGGGGAGTAGCTTGAAGGGGGAACGAAACAACCCAAGCTGCCCACAATTAAGACTTCGTGCCATCTGGATAAGTGTCGCTCCACAGTGCACATTCTTGTCACGGATCCAGAGGGGTCACAGCAACACTTTACCCTGCCTTAGCTGGCTAGGATCCAGAGAGCAGTGCCTGGGTGGAGGCATGGAGGTCCAGTGTTGAACCAAGGCTCTAGTCAGCTAGGTAGATGTTATGTAAGAGAGAGGTTGACTAATATACTAAAGTTGTCTCTTATGAGATTCGAATACGTACCCTTTAGGTTCATAGACCTTGGCGTTATACGCCTACCTATCCACCCTGACCAACCCCTCCTTTTGTTTTTGTCTTAAGTAACCTTCTATTTTATGAAACCATACCAAAGGTAACATATCATACTAATTTGAGTGTCCTGGATTTACGTTTGTTATGGCTGGACCTTGTTGAAAGACACTTGTGGAGTCTCCCTGCCTCAGCCAAAGTCACGTACCTCTCATTGACGTGTTGCATGCATTTCAGCTTTACAGAAACACCAGAGGATCTGTTTCACTAACCTGTCTGTTTTAGGGAGGGAGGGACCAGATTTGTTTGTGGGAAAAATAAAGAATTAATCTTTTTAGAACAACTTCAGTCGGCTTACTCCTTTATTATCTAATTAGCTGTCATTCAATTAATTATACAAAATAAAGTTGTATGTCAATATAATACAGAATATGGATAGTAGTGAGTGGAATTGTGGAGTCTTGTGGACATGTAGTCCCTTTAGGGAGGTGTGGCAGTAGACCCAGCCAATCTGATATGAAACTGGGCTGCCAGGGAGGTCCCACCACTGAGACTGTTCTCATGTCTAGCACATCTCCCTACAGATACACATCAGATACACATCACGTATCCCTTTCTTCATATTCTGTACCCATGTCGACCAGCTCATCCCCTGACTCCTCCTCATGGATCCTACATCAACTCAGCTCATCCCCTGACTCCTCCTCATGGATCCTACATCAACTCAGCTCCTCCCCTGACTCCTCCTCATGGATCCTACATCAACTCAGCTCATCCCCTGACTCCTCCTCATGGATCCTACATCAACTCAGCTCCTCCCCTGACTCCTCCTCCTGGATATTACATCAACTCAGCTCCTCCCCTGACTCCTCCTCATGGATCCTTCATCAACTCAGCTCCTCCCCTGACTCCTCCTCATGGATCCTACATCAACTCAGCTCCTCCCCTGACTCCTCCTCCTGGATCCTACATCAACTCAGCTCATCCCCTGACTCCTCCTCATGGATCCTACATCAACTCAGCTCCTCCCCTGACTCCTCCTCATGGATCCTACATCAACTCAGCTCCTCCCCTGACTCCTCCTCATGGATCCTACATCAACTCAGCTCCTCCCCTGACTCCTCCTCCTGGATCCTACATCAACTCAGTCTCTCTCACTACTACACTATCTCTTTCTATTTGGTCTCTCTCTCGCTCTCTCTCTCTCTCTCTCTCCCTCTCTCTTTTTCTCTCCCTCTTCCCTTTGGCCAGTGGTGTATGTGGCTGTGGCTGTGGGGCCCCCGGAGGCCCCTGGTCTCTGGGAGCAGCAGCTGTTTCCAGATACCAGTATTATTCTCCTTTGGGTTCCTGGGGGATTGCCAGCAGCATCGTTAATCAAAGCCCCTCACAGTTTACCCGAGCTGGTGCATCCTCTTAACATCCATCATAAAAGAGCCCAGTGTGTGCTTTGAGTTCAGGAAAAAATACATTGAGACACTACAAGAAAAAAGCAATTAAGGGAGGTCTTTGGCCTATCATTCACAGGATAATGTATCAAAGCCCGCAATGCTTATTTATTTATTTTTTTACAGTTGGGAGGGAGTTGTGGAGTGGTAGGGGTGGAGGTGAGTAGGTTGATGTGAGTGTTGTGTTGTGGGGCCTGATGTTTATCATATTTCTAAAACCCTCTCTTTCTCTCAGGGAAAATAAATTATTGTTGAGGCTGCAGCCCAGTGTACGGTTCATCTACCATCTGGGTAGTGTTGAGGCAGAGAGAGAAAGAGACAGAGACAGAGAGAGTGCTCAGTAGATCCAGCCTGATGAAGACGGTGAGGAGGATGATGCCACAGCACTTTGGGTAAAAGTTTCCCGTACTGTAAGTAAGGACTGTTCTAGAATCAGCTTTCCCTCAGCCAAGACAGACCTACTTTTACCATATTGAAGTACTGACTCAAACAGATCTGAATCAATGTCCTAGAGTCCTAACCAGAATGAAGAGGAGACCATGGCATCATGTCCCCCTGAACCTTTTAGTCACTTTAGGCTCTGAGAATTATACCAGGTGTCCAGTGAAATGGATGAATTTTAACCAGTATAATTTCGTCATTACATTACTATTAGATCAACATTAGGCAGGCAGTCCTGGCAGGTCACCCTTCGCTTTCACTCCCAGGTCGCTGTGTTCAGGAGATGGGGAGATGGGGTCATGACAGAGAGCAGAGGAACACAGAGGGGGTTGTGTCGCTGTGGATGTAATGTTATTTTGATTGCAGCGCCGGCAATGTGTTCTGACTCTGCGCTCCACAGCCGAGCTGGGAGGAGAAATTAATGTATAATATTGTAATGGAAACCGTATTAAAGGCCTGGTTGGAGGGAGGAGAGAGGTGGGAGGTAATTACCAGGTCCCATTCAACCATGGGTGAAAGACTTAGACTGCAATTGTTTCAAATTGACCGCATTAGGGGGACTTGGGAAATTTCAAATCCAGATTGTTCATGGAGGCAAAGATGTTCAAGTGTACAGAATGAGAGCTGCGCATCATATGTATGCTTTTGTGAGTCAATGCCTGTGTCAATAACAGTGTTCATGGAATTGTAACTTATTCTATAAATAATGATAAAAAATACAATTGTGTGTTAGCCTGGAGCAACCTGCAGTGCTTTATTCTGGTACAGATGTAGGATCTTAATTAGATCATCCTGTTGCATGAGTACTTTCCTGCAACAAAGGACATTTAAAACTTGTAGTGTACTTGAGGTTTAAAAAAAGGGCATTGGAAGTTTGCAATTTCCACTTTGCAAACTTGACCATGTTTTGTTCCCTTACAAGAAAATGATCAACCCCTATATACTTGCCTAGTGAAATAAATATATAAAATACATTATAATATACATTATAATAATATTTCCAGTTGCTGCAGGATTGTTACTAAATTAAGATCCTATATCTGTACAACCACTACCTAATCTTACTTATCTGTATGTTGAATAATTCTACCCACTGGGCTAAAACTGGTTGAATCAATGTTGAATAATTCTATGGTTGAATCAATGTTGAATAATTCTACCCACTTGGCTAAAAATGGTTGAATCAATGTTGAATAATTCTACCCACTGGGCTTAAAATGGTTGAATCAAAGTTGAATAATTCTACCCACTGGGCTTAAAATGGTTGAATCAATGTTGAATAATTCTACCCATTGGGCTAAAACTGGTTGAATCAATGTTGTTTCCACGTAATTTCAATCAATGTGAAAATCTATGTGATGACATTGAATAAACGTGAAAAACTGATTGGATTTGCAAAAAGTCATCAACATAAGGAAATTTCAGAATTTTTGTTCTACTTTTAACCTAAATCCAATGAAATGGTGACATTTTTGTTGATTTCCTGTTGAATTGAAGTTAGTTGACAACTCAAACAAATTGAAATCAAAACTAGACCTTGAAATTACGACTGAGCCCAGTGGGTACTGCCATCGGCCATACAGTCTAACGGTATTCCTGATGGTCCTGTACTGATGTGGACATGACACAGCAGGTTTAGATATCAGTGGGCTTCCTACTAGCTGATTGTGATATCTCACACTACTTTGTGGTACCTTACTAGAATTTTTCTAACAACTAACGTCAAGATGTAGCTGTGATGGTATTGTTGGTTTGGTAAAACAGGAAATCGCTTCACCCTCATTTCAACAAACTTTTAATAGCCTTCCTTTGCATCAATTTGCATCAGTATGTCTGGCCATGGCCAAGCCTACTGTAATGTACTGTTACCGTAGTAACAGTATCGCCTGGACAAGACGATAGAGATGTAGAGAAAATTCAAACCAGGTCTCTCCTCGTAATACGGATACAATTACTGCAGATTGTGGGAAATGGTTTCCACATGGGTCCAATGAAGATTGGATAATCTCCCTCCCAGTGTGCATCTAGGTGCTTTCCTCTGGACCAAAGCCACCAGCAGAAAGACTGAGAGAGAGAAGAGAGGGAAGAAAACAAGATGAAGCGAAACAGCTCTGAGAGAAATCAAGGCTGATGGATATTTGTATTCTGGCCCAGGTCTTCATTCTGTCTCATTTCCTGTTCTGTTTTTACGTGGTGTCAGAGCAGGAGGGAGCTGTCATGCCTGGCCTACTACACATTACTGCTGCTGCTGCTGCAGCGTGTATCTGTTATGGGGCAGTGATAAAGCTGCCATTGAAATATGTATGCTTGTTACTGTACATGAGGAGGGGGATGAGGAGGGGTTGAAATCATAAAAGTAAATCTGCTAAATCCTGAGTGTGTGTCACTGTGTGGACGGTTATTGGTTAGTGAGCGTTTTATGCATTTTGAATGGCTGAAAGCAGTGGGGGTCACGTGTAATGTGAGGCCAGGCTGTGGTGAATAAATACCCACTCTCAGGTAATCTCTCTCGATCTCGCTCTTGACCTCTCTCTCTCTCTCTCTCTCTCTCTCTCTCTCTCTCTCTCTCTCTCTCTCTCGCCACAAGAGCATTACATCTGATACACACTTAGAACAAAGGGTTTAAAAAAAGGGTTTCAAAAGGGTTCTTCGGCTGTCCCTATAGGAAAACCCCTTTTTGGTTCCAGGTAGAACTATTTTTGATTCTAGGTAGAACCCTTTTGGGTTTCATGTGGGTTCCATGTTCTAGATAGCACCTTTTTTTTAAAGAGTGTAACACAGTCAATGAACAGACTTATATTTTTTCAGATGTTCATGTTGCTGTGATATACAATGATAAACATGCTTTTGGTCTCGTTACATAATCACAGATACATGTCGTGGTGTTCACTCTCAATTTTCTGATTTGTGTTACTTTTCCTGCTTCTTTGACTGTACAGTAGGCCACCTTGAGAGTTGAGGTCAGTCCTTGAGTGAAGTGAGCAGAGAGGTGAAAGGAATCAGGTGTAAATCCTTCATAACCTTCCCAGGGCTGAGCAGCTCTCTGACAGGCAGGAGAAGAAGACAGCCTAGCGTAGTTTGGGAGTGAGGGAGAGTGAAGGTGCATCTGGACCTACAGTTCACTGATGGATTATCCCACACAACTAGAGGAAGGAGTGCAGCCACAATCAATTGATCACCCACAGACGCTAGTCCACCAATTACACTCCGGGATGTGGTGGGATGACCCGACCCCGACCTCAACCCCACCTCCACCCCCCTCTCCAACACATCAACACATCCAGCTGTTGATTTACAATTACAAACAGGGAAGGTTCTATCCATCCATCTCGCTGATTTAGCTCCACTCCATTTCATGCTTTTTTCCACTGAAACAAACAACCCAACTTTTCTCAAGCGTTTCTCCTCCAGAGCCTTCCCAGGCAGGCAGTGTCTGTGAACGGCAATGCTTTCAATTGACTAAAATATCACCAAAAACCAAAACAAATGCTGTGGCTGAGACCGCAAGCAGATGAGTGTTTAGAGAAATGGAACGTTGCAATCCTTTCTCTCAATATGGGAGTGGTGGTGAGATGCCGGCCCACCGCAGGCCATTGTGTTGGGAATGTGTACACTCTTTTCATGTATTTAGAGTATCAGCTGTTTCTATTTATGGAGAAGTCCGAGCCTCGTACAGGGCCTGTTTGGCAAGGTCCTTGGTCATCATATCTCCTCTGTTGAAACACTGCAGATAGAAAGTCTCCATGAGGGCTGTGACTGAATCCCAAATGGCACCCTGTTCACTACTCATTGGGCACATACTGGTTAAATCAATATTGTTTCAACGTTATTTCAATGAAATTACGTTGAACCAACGTGGAATGGACATTGAACGGAATGCCCCAGTGGGTATACTGTATATTGCACTGCTTTTGACCAGTGTCCATAGGGCTCTGGACAAAAGTCGTGCACCATGTAGGAGATAGTGTGTGGTCAAAAGTAGTGCACTATGTAGGAAATAGGGTGCCATTTGGGACATACACAGTATTCTGGATTAACAGGAACCAACTGGGATCTATTGCCTCATTAAATACCAGGGACTAAAGTTAACTGTTAACAGTGGGATTCTGTTGAAATTCATTGTGGGTCTTTTCACTTGTAGTTTAAAAATATAAGCTTTAGACAGACAGAAAATGCTCAGCACAGGATCCGACCAGGATAATGCCCAGTCACAGACTTCCCAGCCTTGTCATAATCCAACCACCAGACTAAATGGCGGCCACCCTGCTGGGACGCTGTCAGGATAATGTTGTCACCACCAGTGAGGAGGAGGCTACTGAAGCAACAGGTGGTAGTAAGGCTGGTAGTAAGGCTGGTAGTAAGGTTGGTAGTAAGGAGGAGTAAGCTACTGAAGGATATCAAAAAACAAATCAAGCTTTATTTATACACCACGTTTCAGACATGGAATGTGCTTTACAGAAGAAGAAAAGTATAATAATGAAAATAAAAGCTGAAATATTTACTACAACAAACATAAGATAAGAAACAAAAGAATGACACAAACTGAACAACTAAAAAGCAGCCGGAGGAAAAGCAAAGCTAAAAATATGTGTTTTAAGATATTTTTTAAATAGGTCCACAGTTTCAGCCCCCTCTGGCAGGCTATTCATAATAACTAAAGGCTGCCTCTCCAAGCCTCTTGGTCCTAGGCTTTGGGATAATTAAAAGGCCAGTGCCCGATGACCTGAGGGATATACTGGGTACATATGAGGTGTTTAGAAAAGAGAAGTATCATACTGAAGAATGTCAGGTGGTAGTAACTCTGACCAGTAAGATTCCCTTTCTGCTCCCATTCAGTAAACACAAGTTCCAAAGGAAGAGAGACAATGCAATGTCATATTATGCCTATATACAGAGTTGTACCGATGTGCAAATAGTACAAATAAATAAACATAAATATGGGTTGTATTTACAATGGTGTTTGTTCTTCACTGGTTGCCCTTTTCTTGCGGCAACAGGTCACAAATCTTGCTGCTGTGATGCAACACTGTGGTATTTCACCCAGTAGATATGGGAGTTTATGTAATCTGAGGGAAGTATGTGTCTCTAATATGGTCATACATTTGGCAGGAGGTTAGGAAGTGCAGCTCAGTTTCCACCTCATTTTGTGGGCAGTGTCCACATAGCCTGTCTTCTCTTGAGAGCCAGGTCTGCCTACGGCGGCCTTTCTCAATAGCAAGGCTATGCTCACTGAGTCTGTACATAGTCAAAGATTTCCTTAAGTTTGGGTCAGTCGCAGTTGTCAGGTATTCTGCCACTGTGTACTCTCTGTTTAGGGCCAAATAGCATTGTAGTTTGCTCGGTTTTCTTGTTAATTCTTTCCAATGTAATAATCTTTTGTTTTTTTAATGATTTGGTTGGGTCTAATTGTGTTGCTGTCCTGGGGCTCTGTGGGGTCTGTTTGTGTTTGTGAACAGAGACCCAGGACCAGCTTGTTTAGGGGACTCTTCTCCAGGTTCATCTCTCTGTAGGTGATGGCTTTGTTATGGAAGGTTTGGGAATCGCTTCCTTTTAGGTGGTTGTAGAATATAACAGCTCAAGATTCAAGTATTTTTTGCCAGATCCTAATTGGTATGTTGAATTTGATGTTACTTTTGACGTAGAAGGCCCTTTTTGCCTTGTCTCTCAAATCGTTCACAGCTTTGTGGAAGTTACCTGTGGCGCTGATGTTTTGACAGAGGTATGTATAGTTTTTTGTGTGCTCTAGGGCAATGGTGTCTAGATGGGATTTGTATTTGTGGTCCTGGCAACTGGACCTTTTTTGGAACACCATTATTTTGGTCTTACTGAGATTTACTGTCAGGGCCCAGGTCTGACAGAATATGTGCAGAAGATCTAGGTGCTGCTGTAGGCCCTCCTTGATTTGGGACAGAAGCACCAGATCATCAGCATTCTAGTAGGGTGTGGCCGGGTGCTGAAGACTGTTCTAGTGCCCTCACCAATTTGTTGATATACAGTGCATTGGGAAAGTATTCAGACCCCTTGACTTTTTCCACATTTGATACTTTACAGCCTTATTCTAAATAAAAATTCTGGGTGTCTATGTTTTTGGTTGGATAGGTTTCTCAATTTCTTCGTTTTTTGCATTCTTCACCATTCTCTCGCTCTCTCTCTCGGTCTCTCTCCCTCTCTCTCTCTCTCTCTCTCTCTCTCCTCTCCTCTCTCTCTCTCTCTCTCTCTCTCTCTCTCTCTCTCTCTCTATCTCTCTCTTTCTCTCTCCCTCTCTCTCTCTGTCGTTCTCACCCTTTCTCCCCTCCATTTCCTCTCTTTCCCTTAATATCTGAGGAAGTATTCCAATGAGGTATGTTGGATCTCCTAGGCAGAGTATATACTGCCTGCCATTGAACGCAGGAAGCTTGC
>CM042391.1:39371906-39399406 GCA_023634145.1 Thymallus thymallus
ACATTGAGAGTACATACATTGACAGGACATTAGCAGGAGCACTGATCTTTAAAGGGTTGCAGGCTAAGTGGTCTCAATCTCAGAAAACTATTCTGTGTGTTATTGTACAAGTATAGATGAAGTAAAACAATCCACCTCATGAAGACACATCTCTGTGCTCCTGGATCTAGACTCGTGCTCCGTAATGTGGAGGGAGGGAGGCTGTAACGTATATCATGATGACATCATATCACGCTGGTGACAGGAGGTATGGCTACAGTCCCAGGCCCCAGTGAGGGCACCCCAACACTCTCCCACGGGAACACAGGGTCCACAGTGGTTCGATGTGTGTATTTGTGTTCATATGTGTGTGTGTGTCAGAAAGAGGGATCTTGTGATTTGACACCTCTCAGGCCAAACCAGGAAACCAAAAACATACAAAAAACCTCCCACAGCTGGATCCAACTAAGAGTGCACCGCTGCACACACACACACACACACACCAAACACACACACACACACACACACACACACACACACACACACACACACACCAAACACACACACACACACACAACAACACCACACACCAAACACACACACACACACACACACACACCACACACACACACACACACACACACACACACACACCAACACCACACACACACACCAAACACACACACACAACACACACACACCAACACCACACACACACACCAACACACACACACTCACACACCAAACACACACACACACACACATGTTTACTAAACGCCAAGGTGTCATTGGCCAGGCTGGGAGGGAGGGAGGGAGGGAGGGAGGGAGGGAGGGAGGAGGGAGGGCTACAGAGTGCTTTACTAGAGCACTAAGCTGGGTATTCAGAGTCCATATCTGGGAATAGAGTAGAGTAGAGTAGAGTAGAGTAGTAGAGTAGAGTAGAGTAGAGTAGAGTAGAGTAGAGTAGAGTAGTAGAGTAGAGTAGAGTAGAGTAGTAGAGTAGAGTAGTGTAGAGTAGAGTAGAGTAGAGTAGAGTAGTAGAGTAGTATAGAGTAGAGTAGAGTAGAGTAGAGTAGAGTAGAGTAGTAGAGTAGTGTAGAGTAGAGTAGAGTAGTAGAGTAGTGTAGAGTAGTGTAGAGTAGAGTAGAGTAGAGTAGGGTAGAGTAGAGTAGGGTAGAGTAGAGTAGAGTAGGGTAAAGTATGGTAGAGTAGAGTAGAGTAGTAGAGTAGTGTAGAGTAGAGTAGTAGAGTAGTGTAGAGTAGTGTAGAGTAGAGTAGAGTAGTAGAGTAGTGTAGAGTAGAGTAGTGTAGAGTAGAGTAGAGTAGAGTAGAGTAGAGTAGTAGAGTAGTAGAGTAGTGTAGAGTAGAGTAGTGTAGAGTAGAGTAGTGTAGAGTAGAGTAGAGTAGAGTAGTAGAGTAGTGTAGAGTAGAGTAGTGTAGAGTAGAGTAGAGTAGAGTAGGGTAGAGTAGGGTAGAGTAGAGTAGAGTAGGGTAAAGTATGGTAGAGTAGAGTAGAGTAGTAGAGTAGTAGAGTAGTGTAGAGTAGAGTAGTAGAGTAGTGTAGAGTAGAGTAGAGTAGAGTAGAGTAGAGTAGAGTAGAGTAGAGTAGAGTAGATAGTAGAGTAGAGTAGAGTAGAGTAGAGTAGAGTAGTGTAGAGTAGAGTAGAGTAGTAGAGTAGTGTAGAGTAGAGTAGAGTAGAGTAGAGTAGAGTAGTGTAGAGTAGAGTAGAGTAGTAGAGTAGAGTAGAGTAGAGTAGTGTAGTGTAGAGTAGAGTAGTGTAGAGTAGAGTAGAGTAGTAGAGTAGTGTAGAGTAGAGTAGAGTAGAGTAGAGTAGTAGAGTAGTGTAGAGTAGAGTAGTGTAGAGTAGAGTAGAGTAGTAGAGTAGTAGAGTAGTGTAGAGTAGAGTAGGTAGAGTAGTAGAGTAGAGTAGAGTAGGGTAGATTATGTAGAGTATGGTAGAGTAGAGTAGTAGAGTAGTGTAGAGTAGAGTAGAGTAGAGGAGTAGAGTAGAGTAGAGTAGTGTAGAGTAGAGTAGAGTAGTAGAGTAGTGTAGAGTAGAGTAGTAGAGTAGAGTAGAGTAGAGTAGAGTAGAGTAGTAGAGTAGAGTAGAGTAGTAGAGTAGTGTAGTAGAGTAGAGTAGAGTAGTAGAGTAGAGTAGAGTAGAGTAGTAGAGTAGTGTAGAGTAGAGTAGAGTAGAGTAGTGTAGAGTAGAGTAGTGTAGAGTAGAGTAGAGTAGAGTAGTAGAGTAGTGTAGAGTAGAGTAGTAGAGTAGTAGAGTAGAGTAGAGTAGAGTAGAGTAGAGTAGAGTAGTAGAGTAGAGTAGAGTAGAGTAGAGTAGTAGAGTAGAGTAGTGTAGTAGAGTAGAGTAGAGTAGAGTAGTAGAGTAGAGTAGAGTAGAGTAGAGTAGAGTAGTAGAGTAGAGTAGAGTAGTGTAGAGTAGAGTTAGAGTAGTAGAGAGAGTAGAGTAGTGTAGTAGAGTATGTAGAGTAGTAGAGTAGTAGAGTAGTGTAGAGTAGTAGAGTAGTAGAGTAGAGTAGAGTAGAGTAGAGTAGTGTAGAGTAGAGTAGTAGAGTAGTGTAGAGTAGAGTAGTAGAGTAGTGTAGAGTAGAGTAGAGTAGAGTAGAGTAGTAGTAGAGTAGTAGTGTAGTGTAGTAGTGAGTAGTGTAGAGTAGTAAGAGTAGAGTAGAGTAGAGTAGTAGAGTAGAGTAGTGTAGAGTAGAGTAGAGTAGAGTAGAGTAGTAGAGTAGTGTAGAGTAGAGTAGAGTAGTGTAGAGTAGTGTAGAGTAGAGTAGTGTAGAGTAGAGTAGTAGAGTAGTGTAGAGTAGAGTAGAGTAGTAGAGTAGTGTAGAGTAGAGTAGTGTAGAGTAGAGTAGTAGAGTAGTGTAGAGTAGAGTAGAGTAGAGTAGAGTAGAGTAGTAGTAGAGTAGTGTAGAGTAGTAGTGTAGAGTAGAGTAGGTAGAGTAGTAGAGTAGTTTAGAGTAGAGTAGTGTAGAGTAGATTAGAGTAGAGTAGAGTAAGTAGAGTAGTGTAGAGTAGAGTAGAGTAGTGTAGAGTAGAGTAGAGTAGAGTAGAGTAGTAGAGTAGTGTAGAGTAGAGTAGAGTAGAGTAGAGTAGAGTAGTAGAGTAGAGTAGTGTAGAGTAGAGTAGAGTAGAGTAGAGTAGTAGTAGAGTAGAGTAGAGTAGAGTAGAGTAGAGTAGAGTAGTGTAGAGTAGTGTAGAGTAGAGTAGAGTAGGGTAGTAGAGTAGTATAGAGTAGAGTAGAGTAGAGTAGAGTAGTAGAGTAAGTGTAGAGTAGAGTAGAGTAGAGTAGTAGAGTAGTGTAGAGTAGTGTAGAGTAGAGTAGAGTAAGTAGGTAGAGTAGAGTAGGGTAGAGTAGAGTAGAGTAGGGTAAAGTATGGTAGAGTAGAGTAGAGTAGTAGAGTAGTGTAGAGTAGAGTAGTAGAGTAGTGTAGAGTAGTGTAGAGTAGAGTAGAAGAGTAGAGTAGAGTAGAAGTAGAGTAGAGTAGAGTAGTGTAGAGTAGAGTAGAGTAGAGTAGAAGTAGAGGTAGTTAGAGTAGTAGAGTAGTGTAGAGTAGAGTATTGTAGAGTAGAGTAGTGTAGAGTAGAGTAGAGTAGTAGAGTAGTAGAGTAGTGTAGAGTAGAGTAGAGTAGTAGAGTAGTGTAGAGTAGAGTAGTGTAGAGTAGAGTAGAGTAGAGTAAGTAGTAGAGTAGTAGAGTAGTGTAGAGTAGAGTATGTAGAGTAGAGTAGTAAGTAGAGTAGTAGAGTAGTGTAGAGTAGAGTAGTGTAGAGTAGAGTAGAGTAGAGTAGTGTAGAGTAGGGTAGAGTAGAGTAGAGTAGGGTAAAGTATGGTAGAGTAGAGTAGAGTAGAGTAGAGTAGTAAGTAGTAGAGTAGAGTAGTAGAGTAGTGTAGAGTAGAGTAGAGTAGTGTAGAGTAGAGTAGAGTAGTAGAGTAGAGTAGTAGAGTAGAGTAGAGTAGAGTAGAGTAGTAGAGTAGAGTAGAGTAGAGTAGAGTAGTAGAGTAGTGTAGAGTAGTGTAGTTAGAGTAGAGTAGAGTAGTAGTAGAGTAGAGTAGAGTAGTAGAGTAGAGTAGAGTAGAGTAGTAGGTAGAGTAGTAGAGTAGAGTAGTGTAGAGTAGTAGAGTAGTAGTAGAGTAGTTAGAGTAGTGTAGAGTAGAGTAGAGTAGAGTAGAGTAGAGTAGTAGAGTAGAGTAGAGTAGAGTAGAGTAGAGTAGAGTAGTAGAGTAGAGTAGATGTAGTAGGTAGAGTAGAGTAGTAGAGTAGAGTAGTAGTAGTGTAGAGTAGAGTAGAGTGGAGTAGAGTAGAGTAGAGTAGAGTAGGGTAGAGTAGAGTAGAGTAGTAGAGGTAGTGTAGAGTAGAGTAGTAGGTAGTAGTAGAGTAGAGTAGAGTAGAGTAGAGTAGAGTAGAGTAGAGTAGTAGAGTAGAGTAGAGTAGTAGAGTAGTAGAGTAGAGTAGAGTAGTAGAGTAGAGTAGAGTAGAGTAGTAGAGTAGTGTAGAGTAGAGTAGAGTAGTAGAGTAGTGTAGAGTAGAGTAGAGTAGTGTAGAGTAGAGTAGAGTAGTAGAGTAGTGTAGAGTAGAGTAGTAGAGTAGTAGAGTAGAGTAGAGTAGAGTAGAGTAGAGTAGAGTAGGTAGAGTAGAGTAGTAGAGTAGAGTAGTGTAGTAGAGTAGAGTAGAGTAGTAGAGTAGAGTAGAGTAGAGTAGAGTAGAGTAGTAGTAGAGTAGAGTAGTGTAGAGTAGAGTAGAGTAGTAGAGTAGAGTAGAGTAGTGTAGTAGAGTAGTGTAGAGTAGTAGAGTAGTAGAGTAGAGTAGAGTAGTAGAGTAGTAGAGTAGAGTAGAGTAGAGTAGTGAGTAGAGTAGTAGAGTAGTGTAGAGTAGAGTAGTAGTAGTGTAGAGTAGAGTAGAGAGTAGAGTAGAGTAGAGTAGAGTAGAGTAGAGTAGTAGAGTAGAGTAGTGTAGTAGAGTAGTGTAGAGTAGGTTAGTAGAGTAGTAGAGTAGAGTAGTAGAGTAGTAGAGTAGTAGAGTAGTGTAGAGTAGAAGTAGAGTAGAGTAGAGTAGAGTAGTAGAGTAGTGTAGAGTAGAGTAGAGTAGTGTAGAGTAGTGTAGAGTAGAGTAGTGTAGAGTAGAGTAGTAGAGTAGGTAGTAGAGTAGAGTAGAGTAGAGTAGAGTAGTAGAGTAGAGTAGTGTAGTAGAGTAGAGTAGAGTAGAGTAGTGTAGTGTAGAGTAGAGTAGGTAGTAGAGTAGTGTAGAGTAGAGTAGTGTAGAGTAGAGTAGAGTAGGGTAGAGTAGAGTAGAGTAGTAGTAGAGTAGAGTAGAGTAGGTGTAGAGTAGAGTAGAGTAGAGTAGGTAGAGTAGTGTAGAGTAGAGTAGTAGTAGAGTAGAGTAGAGTAGTGTAGAGTAGAGTAGAGTAGAGTAGTAGAGTAGAGTAGTGTAGAGTAGAGTAGAGTAGAGTAGTAGAGTAGAGTAGAGTAGAGTAGAGTAGAGTAGAGTAGAGTAGAGTAGTAGAGTAGTGTAGAGTAGAGTAGAGTAGGGTAGTAGAGTGGTGTAGAGTAGAGTAGTAGAGTAGTGTAGAGTAGAGTAGAGTAGAGTAGAGTAGAGTAGTAGAGTAGAGTAGAGTAGAGTAGAGTAGTAGAGTAGTGTGAGTAGAGTAGAGTATAGTAGGTTAGAGTAGTGTAGTGTAGAGTAGAGTAGGGTAGAGTAGAGTAGAGTAGAGTAGAGTAGTGTAGAGTAGAGTAGAGTATAGTAGTAGAGTAGAGTAGTAGAGGGGTGTAGAGTAGTGTAGAGTAGTGTAGAGTAGAGTAGAGTAGTGTAGAGTATAGTAGAGTAGAGTAGTAGAGTAGTGTAGTGTAGAGTAGAGTATAGTAGGTTAGAGTAGAGTAGGTAGAGTAGAGTAGAGTAGTGTAGAGTAGTGTAGAGTAGAGTAGAGTAGAGTAGTAGTAGAGTAGTAGAGTAGAGTAGAGTAGTGTAGAGTAGAGTAGTAGAGTAGTAGAGTAGAGTAGAGTAGAGTAGTGTAGTAGAGTAGTGTAGAGTAGAGTAGTAGAGTAGAGTAGAGTAGTAGAGTAGAGTAGAGTAGAGTGTAGAGTAGAGTAGAGTAGAGTAGTGTAGTAGAGTAGTGTAGAGTAGAGTAGAGTAGAGTAGTGTAGAGTAGAGTAGAGTAGAGTAGTAGAGTAGTGTAGAGTAGAGTAGAGTATAGTAGGTTAGAGTAGTGTAGTGTAGAGTAGTGTAGAGTAGAGTAGAGTAGTAGTAGTAGAGTAGAGTAGAGAAGTGTAGAGTAGAGTAGAGTAGTAGAGTAGAGTAGAGTAGGTAGAGTAGAGTAGAGTAGAGTAGAGTAGAGGAGTAGAGTAGTGTAGTGTAGTGTAGTAGAGTAGTGTAGAGTAGAGTAGTGTAGTAGAGTAGAGTAGAGTAGTGTAGTAGAGTAGAGTAGAGTAGAGTAGTAGAATAGAGTAGAGTAGAGTAGGTTGAGTAGAGTAGAGTAGAGTAGTAGAGTAGAGTAGAGTAGAGTAGTGTATAGTAGAGTAGAGTAGTAGAGTAGAGTAGTGTAAGAGTTAGAGTAGAGTAGAGTATAGTAGAGTAGAGTAGAGTAGGTATAGTAGAGTAGTAGAGTAGAGTAGAGTAGAGTAGAGTAGAGTAGAGTAGAGTAGAGTAATCCAATCATCAGTATTGTGTATCTACACAGAGCTACAGACTACATGGTATTATAATACCATTCAGTATGTAGACCAAAGCAATTTGTACAGGAGAGGGCGTATTAAACGACTGTGGCTGTGCTGTGGTCATAAAAGGAGTCCTTAAATCCGTATTTACACTATGTACACCCCTGGTCAAAAGTTTGGAATATTACTCATTCAATGGTTTTTACATTGTAGAATAAAAGTGAAGGTATCAAAACTATGACATAACACATATGGGATCATGTAGTAACCAAAAAAGTGTTAAACAAATCAAAATATATTTTTTATTTGAGATTCTTCAAATTTCAAAGATTCTTTGCCTTGATGGCAAGTCTCAAATTTGGACTCCAGACCAAAGGACACATTTCCACCGGTCTAATGTCCATTGATCGTGTTTCTTGGCCCAAACAAGTCTCTTCTTCTTATTGGTGTCCTTTAGTAGTGGTTTCTTTGCAGCAATGCGACCATGAAGGCCTGATTCATACAGTCTCCTCTGAACAGTTGATGTTGAGATGTGTCTGTTACTTGAACTCTGTGAAGCATTTATTTGGGCTGCAATCTGAGGCTGGTAACTCTAATTAACTTATCCTCTGCAGCAGAGGTATTTCTGGGTCTTCCATTCCTGTGGTGGTCCTCATGAAGCTGGTTGAGAGAATACCATGAGTGTGCATAGCTGTCATCAAGGCAAAGGGTGGCTACTTTGAAGAATCTCAAATATAAAATATATTTTGATTTGTTTAACACTTTTTTGGTTACTACATGACCCTTGAATGAGTAATATTCCAAACTTTTGACTGGGGGTGTAGGTTTTAATGGAAGGTCTTCTCTCCCTTAATAGTCATAGCCTTCTTTGGTTTACTCAATACTCAAATAAACACATGCTAATCTTTATTTTACATGTATTGGGGATGTCAGTTTAGCGAGAGGACTGTTAGCCACCAGTATTCAGCAGGATGAATTGAGATGAGCCCTTATCTTCGGGCTGAGACTAAGCCTCCTGCCTTTCTTCTTGACGAAGCCAGACCATAATGCAATTTGGCCAGTGGTAAACTGTGAGGGATGAGAGGGCCTGGCCAGCAATCTGTGACAATAATCTTGGCCTAAATCGCCTGTTTCGCCAGCACTCAAATTATGTGTGGATTAACCAGATGGAGAAGCCGGCAATCCATATGATAGGATTAAACTTTCCCAGACTTTCTCCTTGCCATCTGCTCCCTGTGCTGCTCGCTCGCAGTGCAACATGCTACACACACACACAGTAAACACACACACACACACACAATGAAATGCATACTAAACATACAAGAAAACATTTAGACGTAAACACACACAAACACGTTTTAAACATGGCATGATCATGTGCAAATAGACAGACAGAAATATCTGTCCTTGGGAGCTCCTTTTTTCTGCTCTCCCTCTCTCTCTCTTTCTCTCTCCCTCTATCTCTCTCTCCCTCCCTCTCTTTCTCTCTTCCTCCCTCTCTCTTTCTCCCTCCCTCTCTCTTTCTCTCTCTCCGTGGCCAGTCTTCTCCTGTCTGCCTTGCTCCATGATTCTCTTAGCAGACGGCAAGCTGCTGCAAGCTGCTGGGGGTGTGTGGAGGGAAGAGTGTGTGTGTTTGGGAGGGGGGTCTCAGGACTTTCAGATCCATCCACAAGTGTGGCTGAGAGAGAGGGGGGGGGGGTAGATAGACACAGGAGAGAGAGAGAGAGAGAGAGAGAGAGAGAGAGAGAGAGAGAGAGAGAGAGAAGAGGAGAGAGAGAGAGAGAGAGAGACATAGAGAGAGAGAGAGAGAGAGAGAGAGAGAGAGAGAGAGAGACATCCCCATCCTGACTAGTGAGAGAGAGACCTGCTGTAGAGAGATGGATGAGGAAGACTAGACTACAGGACTAAAACCATGTCATTTAAATCTCTACAACCGGGACTTATTCTATTTTCAGGCCAAAGCAGCTTCTTCTCACGACCCCAGGCGGGGCATATCACATGTTCCATCTGATGCGAATATGAGAAAACATATTCTGCCTCACTCCTGAATCCTTCTGCTAACCTAATTTGAAAGTGATTCGATTTGTCTAAACAACCCAGTGGCCCTAGCAATGGCAAGAGTGGATGTAATATTAAGGCGTTAAGCATTCCTACAACAGAGGAAACATGGTGTGCCTCTCCTACAACAGAGGAAACATGGTGTGCCTCTCCTACAACAGAGGAAAACATGGTGGTGCCCTCTCCTACAACAGAGGAAACATGGTGTGCCTCTCCTACAACAGGGGAAACATGGTGTGCCTCTCCTACAACAGGGGAAACATGGTGTGCCTCTCCTACAACAGAGGAAACATGGTGTGCCTCTCCTACAACAGAGGAAACATGGTGTGCCTCTCCTACAACAGAGGAAACATGGTGTGCCTCTCCTACAACAGAGGAAACATGGTGTGCCTCTCCTACAACAGAGGAAACATGGTGTGCCTCTCCTACAACAGAGGGTGGTGTGTGTGTGTGTGTGTGTGTGTTTGTGTGTCTGGCCCTGGTGCAAATTTATTTGTGAGATAATCAAGTGTATGAGTATGAAATCTGACAGGGTCCTTGTGCTGTGGCTCTCTCCCTCTGTTCCCTCACCCTGCCTCCCCCACCCTGCCACCCTGTCTCCCTCACCCTGCCTCCCCCACCCTGCCACCCTGTCTCCCCCACCCTGCCTACCCCCACCCTGCCACCCTGCCTCCCCCAGACAGAAACAGACAGACTGAGAGACAGACAGACAGAGACAGACAGACAGACCAGAGGACAGACAGACTGAGAGACAGACAGACTGAGAAACAGACAAACTGAGAGACAGACAGCCGTACAGTAGAAAAGTGAGAGGGTGCCTACCATGCTCCAGGTATGACGGCGTACCTTCTGAAGGGTCCAGTCTACGGGCCCTGCGACCGTGTTTGGAGTTGTTGTGGACAAACATGTTGTCAGAGACCGCCAGGACATGGCCCATCCACACTGACCGTCGTAGACACCACCACCTGAACATAGACACACACAGAGGTCAAAGGTTAGGATATTTACAACCATAACAAAAACACCATAATAGTGCTACAGGGGAGAATGCTGACTTAATGTAATGTCAATGGAATTCTGAAACTCCTAAAGTGTAACCATATAATTTCAATAACCAACAGTTAGGTCTTCCCTGACATTTTCAACCTCTCCCTGACTGAGTCTGTAATACCTACATGTTTCAAGCAGACCATCATAGTCCCTAACGTGCTTAAAGGACTAAGGCATGGCTCACATCAACACCATCATCCCGAAAACCCTAGAAACACTCCAATTCACACACCGCCCCAACAGATCCACAGATGATGCGATCTCAATCACACTCTACCTGCCCTTTCCCACCTGGACAAAATGAACACTTATGTGAGAATTTTGTTCGTTGACTACAGCTCAGCATTCAACACCATAGTGCCCACAAAACTCATCACTAAGCTAAACACCCTGGAACTAAACACCTCCCTCTGCAACTGGATCCTGGACTTCCTGACGGGCTGCCCCCAGGTGGTAAGGGTGGGTAACAACACATCTGCCACGCTGATCCTCAACACGGGGGTCCCTCAGGGGTGTGTGCTTATTCCCATCCCATACTCCCTGTTCACCCACGACTGCATGGCCAAGCAAGACTCCAACACCATTTAAGTTTGCAGACGACACAACAGTGGTAGGCCTGATCACTGACAACGATTAGACAGCCTATAGGGAGGAGGTCAGAGACCTGGCCGTGTGGTGCCAGGACAACAACCGTGTGGTGCCAGGATAACAACCAGAGGGTAGTGCGTATGGCACAGTACATCACTGGGCCCAAGCTTCCTGCCATCCAGTACCTATATACTAGGCTTGTCAGACAAAGGCCCCAAAAGTAGTCAAAGGCTCCAGTCACCCAAGTCATAGACTCTTCTCTCTGCTACCGCACAGCAAGCGTTACAGGAGCGCCAAGTCCAGTATTAAAAGGCTCCTTTGCAGTTTCTACCCCCAAGCAATAAGACTGCTGAAAAATGTATCAAATGGCCACCCTCAGTGGTTAAAAGTGGTCTCTTGCAGTGGCGACCAGTCATTCAGGGCAGGTGTTTTGAACCCCACATTTTAAGCAAAAAATAAATAAATCCCAGTGGGTGATGGTGCTGTTGTGTATGTCATTTTGTCATTAATATCACATATCAGTTTGCAAACAATGTAAAAAAAAAAATCATTGAGTTAATAAAGCCTCATACAAACATGGTCTCTTTTTTGCTTTCTTGAGTAAGGCAGCTCCGAAAATTCAAGCCCCTTGGGTTCTTGCCATAGAGTTACATCAGAAGTGCACTTCTCAAGGTCATTGGCCACAGATAGAATTATGTTACCGATTGTATTGGACTTATCATGTCAACATTGCACTTTCAAAATGTTAGCTAGCAAGCTAGCAGTCATCATCATGAATCAAGTCAACAATCTAATGGAAAATCCTTTTCAATCCTTGTCATATGATGAGAAATTATGAAGAGAAATTATAGATAAAACGTATCGGTGCTCATCAGCAATTGGACATACACAACAAGTTGGAAATCGTAAATTCCGCAAATTCAACAATGAGTGGTTTGGAAGGAATCAGTGGCTAACTGCAAGCATAGCAAAGCAATCACTAGCCTGCTATTCAGTGGAGTGGGTGTGTGGTCCAAGTCTGGGTTTAAGGGTCTCTTTTCCAAGCTGTCAATCCAGCATGATTCTGCCACGTTCAAAACAACTGGGAAACTCAGAACTGGGAAATCTCAGACTTCAGTGAGTTCAAAATGAGCTCCAACTAGGAAAATGAGTTTTGAATGATCATCTTAGTCGGAATTCCAAGTCGGGAACTCAGGCCTCTTTCTAGAGCTCCAACCTGAAGATCACTGACGTCATAATTCAACCTTGTTTTTTCGAGTTCCCATTTGTCTTGAATGCATGTAATATGCCAGGGATATATGTATATTGTAGCTAAGAAAGTAATACAAAGTGTATCTTCTGAAGTACGCTGTTAGAAGCCCATGTGCCTCACCCTAATAATTTGGTCCCTTTCCCCCTCATAACTTAGCCTACTGTTCTGACTTGGTGCTGCAAATGTAGCCTATAGCCTGTTTTAGAGAAATGTCATCATTGATTATTGAAAGAGTTTTCATTGTCTGCTTATATGCCCTCTTTATTTATCCTACAGTTTTGACTTGGTGTACGGGGAGGATACTCTAAGAGCGGCCCATGTTCTGAATTCTGTCGCTGTACATTTCAAAAGCGCTGATAGCCAGGTGTAGCAGTGGTAAGGTGTTGGGACTGCTGTTGGGACTCTGCTGTTGGGACAGCTTTATGTAGGCCCTAACAGTTTGTGGGCACCGTTTGTCAACGTAATGGTGAAATTAATGTATTGTTTAGTGTTTTGTTGTGTAGTGTAGAGGCTGTGTAGTGGCTGTGTAGTGGCTGTGCTGTTTTTACACTGCTGCTACTTGCTGTTTATTAAATATGCATAGTCACTTTACCTACATGTACATATTACCTTGACTAACCTGTACCCCTAAACAATGACTCGGTACCGGTACCCCTGTATATAGCCTCATTACTAACCTGTACCCCTGCACAATGACTCGGTACAGGTACCCCCTGTATATAGCCTCATTACTAACCTGTACCCCTGCACAATGACTCGGTACAGGTACCCCCTGTATATAGCCTCATTACTAACCTGTACCCCTGCACAATGACTCGGTACAGGTACCCCCTGTATATAGCCTCATTATTGTTATTTTATTGTGTTACTTTTTATTAGATTTTTTACTTGGACTGCATTGTTGGTTAAGGGCTTGTAAGTAAGCATTTCTACACCTTTTGTATTTGGTGCGCTTGTGACAAATAAAATGTGGTTTGATTTATTGGATGATCATATAAGACCATTGTGTTTATGAATGTACTCTGTGGATGTATGTCCATGTGTTTGTATCTACATCCACCCCAGAGCACACGGCCAAACAACAACAACAACAACATGCCTCTTATTCCAAATCTAACACCGGCCCTCATCACCTTGGATAAACTAACAGAGACAACGTTTTCTTAACGTCCCTCCCTCCGCCGCACACCACACCCCTCCTCCTCCCCCCAGAACCCTCCTCCTCCCCCCAGAACCCCAATTCCCCTCCTCTCTAATCCTTCCTTTCTCTGGGCTAACACACACACACACACACACACACACACTCACACTCACACACACACACACACTCACACTCACACTCACACTCACACTCACACTCACACTCACACACACACACACACACACACACACACACACACACACACACACACACACACACACACACACACACTCACACTCACACACTCACGCTCACACTCACACACACACCACTCTACACACACACCCCTCTACACACACACCCCTCCACACACACACCCCTCCACACACACACCCCTCTACACATGTCTCTCGATCCCCAGTGTCTTGTGTCCTGTGCTGTGTGTCCCACTCTCCTTCTCTCCTTCTCTCCTTCTCTCCTTCTCTCCTCTCCCTCTCTCCTGCTCTCCCTCTCTCCCTCACTCCTTGGGCCCTGGGACTGCTGGCTGACTGACATGCAGATTAATTTAATTAAAAGCGTCCCTCATTCGAGCGCTCAGAGACAATAGGAGGTAGCTAATGGATTGGTGCTGGTGAATGCTGAGTCAATTACTGTGGGCCAATAGGAACCGGGGCTGGACTGGGCTGAGCTGTGCTAGGAGGACTCCCCTGGTGCTCAGAAGAGCCTCTCATTTCAATTGCTCTTCAGCTTCAAAAGGCTCCTGCCTCTCTTGAAAAGAATTTGCCAAACACCAGCGCTATTCTCCCTGGGACAGACTCACGTATTCTCTTCAAGCAGCCACACGGTCCTCTAACTCTGCCCAACTCCCTGCCCCAATCCCCACAGCAGCTCACAGTTCTACCTCCCCTCTCTCTGTTTCCTTCATTGTCAACCCTTCTCTCTCTCTCTCTATCTCCCTCTTTTCTCTCTCCTCTCCCTCTCTCTCGTAGTCTGAGTACCTTACATAGTTCTTAGTGATTTCTCAGTCCTCAGGCATGTCACTGGCTGGGCTGAGAACACAAGGGAGATGTTCTCACATCTTCTCAGAGAATGAAGAAACACACACATACACAGAGACCACATTTCTGTGGATTTGGTGTTGCATTGCACATGCCAGTAATGAGTGTACTGTAGTGTATGTATGTACATCCCTCCCCTGACTGCCTGCCTCTCCTCCACAACCACACCGACTACTCATCAAGCCCAGGAAACACAGGCTGTTGACTGAAGTGCCACTACAATAGAGCCCAACAATTATAGTCAAAGAGGAACGAATAGACAGTGTAACATGCGGAGCACCACCGCAATATCTGTCCCACCACAGACACGATTACAGCAACTGTTTAAACGCGTCTCCATATGAGAGATACACACACACACACACATACGTACACACACACAGGCACGTGTGCCCATGTAATAAATCTGTCTGCAGAATTGGGGTCTAGTATATCTCCATTGGGTCTGTTCACTTCCCAATAGATGGATAGCCTTATCCACTGTTTGCACCCCACCTTGCCTCCCCCAACCTTTCTCTCAACCCCTAAATAAAATAACAAGAGAGAGCAGCCGATTGGTTGTGTGTGAAAGAGACACAGAGAGAGAGAAAGGAGGAGAAGAAAGAGAGATGAAGAGCATTAAAAATGGGGGGGTGGAGGAGAGGAGAGGAGAGGAGAGGAGAGGAGAGGAGAGGAGAGGAGAGGAGAGGAGAGGAGAGGAGAGGAGAGGAGAGGAGAGGAGAGGAGAGGAGAGGAGAGGAGAGGAGAGAGAGGAGAGGAGAGGAGAGGAGAGGAGAGGAGAGGAGAGGAGAGGAGGACCAGAGAAGAGCCTGGCTAACTGACCCTGGCTGTCTGAGCCCCTCTCTGTGGCCTGCCAGCCTCCCTTTAATTACACTGTCACCACTGGTCCAGAACCACACGGACACACACATAAACACACCACATGCCTGACACCCACCTCAACACTGAGACCCACCTCATCTTTGAGACCCGCTCATCCCTGAGACCCACCTCATCCCTGAGAACCACCTCATCCCTGAGACCCACCTCATCCCTGAGACCCACCTCATTCCTGAGACCCACCTCATCCCTGAGACCCACCTCATCCCTGAGAACCAACCTCATCCCTGAGGACCCACCTCATCCCTGAGACCCACCTCATCCCTGAGCTAGAGAGGGAAGAGAGGGGGAAGAGAGAGGGAAGAGAGGGGGAAGAGAGAGGGAAGAGAGGGGAAGAGAGAGGGAAGATTGGGGGAAGAGAGGGGGAAGAGGGTGGAAGAGAAAGGAAAGAGAGGGGGAAGAGAGAGGGAAGAGAGGGGGAAGAGAGGAGGAAGAGAGGGGGAAGAGAGAGGGAAGAGAGGAGGAAGAGAGGAGGAAGAGAGGGGGAAGAGAGAGGAGGAAGAGAGGAGGAAGAGAGGGGGAAGAGAGAGGGAAGAGAGGGGGAAGAGAGGGGGAAGAGAGAGGGAAGAGGGGGGAAGAGAGGGGGAAGAGAGGGGGAAGAGAGGAGGAAGAGATGGGGAAGAGAGGGGGAAGAGAGGAGGAAGAGAAGGGGAAGAGAGGAGGAAGAGAGGAGGAAGAGAGGGGGAAGAGAGGGGGAAGAGAAGGGGAAGAGAGGGTGAAGAGAGGAGGAAGAGAGGAGGAAGAGAGGGAGAAGAGAGGGGGAAGAGAGAGGGAAGAAGGGGGAAGAGAGGGGGAAGAGAGGGGGAAGAGAGGAGGAAGAGATGGGGGAATAGAGGGGGAAGAGAGGAGGAAGAGAAGGGGAAGAGAGGAGGAAGAGGGAGAAGAGAGAGGGAAGAGAGGGGAAGAGAGGGGGAAGAGAGGGGGAAGAGAGGAGGAAGAGAGAGGAAGAAGAGAGGGGGAAGAGAGGAGGAAGAGATGGGGAAGAGAGGGGGAAGAGAGGAGGAAGAGAAGGGAAGAGAGGAGGAAGAGAGGAGGAAGAGAGGGGGAAGAGAGGGGGAAGAGAAGGGGAAGAGAGGGTGAAGAGAGGAGGAAGAGAGGAGGAAGAGAGGGAGAAGAGAGGGGGAAGAGAGAGGGAAGAAGGGGGAAGAGAGGGGGAAGAGAGGGGGAAGAGAGGAGGAAGAGATGGGGGAATAGAGGGGGAAGAGAGGAGGAAGAGAAGGGGAAGAGAGGAGGAAGAGGGAGAAGAGAGAGGGAAGAGAGGGGGAAGAGAGGGGGAAGAGAGGGGGAAGAGAGGAGGAAGAGAGAGGGAAGAGAGGGGGAAGAGAGGAGGAAGAGAGGGGGAAGAGAGGAGGAAGAGAGGGGGAAGAGAGGAGGAAGACAGAGGGAAGAGAGGGGGGAAGAGAGGGGGAAGAGAGGAGGAAGAGAGGAGGAAGAGAGGGGGAAGAGAGGAGGAAGAGGGAGAAGAGAGAGGGAAGAGAGGGGGTAGAGAGGGGGAAGAGAGGAGGAAGAGAGGGGGAAGAGAGAGGGAAGAGAGGGGGAAGAGAGGAGGAAGAGAGGGGGAAGAGAGGAGGAAGAGAGGGGGAAGAGAGGAGGAAGAGAGGGGGAAGAGAGGGGGAAGAGAGAGGGAAGAGAGGGGGAAGAGAGGAGGAAGAGAGGGGGAAGAGGGGGGGAAGAGGGGGGAAGAGAGGGGGAAGAGAGGGGGAAGAGAGGGGGGAAGAGAGGGGGAAGAGAGGGGGGAAGAGAGGGGGAAGAGAGGGGGAAGAGATAAGGAGAGGGGGAAGAGGAGGAAGAGGGGAGGAAGAGAGGGGGGAGAGAGAGGGAAGAGAGGGGGAAGAGAGGAGGAAGAGAGGGGGAAGAGAGAGGGAAGAGAGGGGGAAGAGAGGAGGAAGAGAGGGGGAAGAGAGAGGGAAGAGAGGAGGAAGAGAAGGGAAAGAGAGGAGGAAGAGAGGAGGAAGAGGGGAGGAAGAGAGGGGGAAGAGAGAGGGAAGAGAGGGGGAAGAGAAGGGGAAGAGAGGAGGAAGAGAGGAGGAAGAGGGGAGGAAGAGAGGGGGGAGAGAGAGGGAAGAGAGGGGGAAGAGAGAGGGAAGAGAGGGGGAAGAGAGTAGGAAGAGAGGGGGGAAGAGAGAGGGAAGAGAGGGGGAAGAGAGGAGGAAGAGAGGGGGAAGAGAAGAGGAAGAGATGGGAAGAGAGGAGGAAGAGAGAGGGAAGAGAGGGGGGAAGAGAGGGGGAAGAGAGGGGGAAGAGATAAGGAGAGGGGGAAGAGGAGGAAGAGGGGAGGAAGAGAGGGGGAAGAGATAAGGAGAGAGGGAGTGGATAGATGAGGGACAATAAGAAGGGGTTGCTTGGCGATAAGAGAGGAAAAACAAAAAGAGGGAATAAGACATTGATTTGATTTGATTCACCTGGAAGCGCCGCATGTCCCGTGGGTTCCCTGCGTTCTTCAGACAGTTCTGGTTGCATTTCAGGAAAAACTTCAGGAAGAACCTACAGAACACACAGAAGGAGGAACAGTTCAGACTAATAGACAGACTGAAAGACAGAAAGATAGAAAGAAAGACAGACAGAAAGACAGAAAGAAAGACAGACAGAAAGAAATAAAGGCAGGCAGACAGACAGACAGACAGACAGACAGACAGACAGACAGACAGACAGACAGACAGACAGACAGACAGAAACTCTCTGTGACAGGCGTTGAATACTGTGGGATTTAACCATCTAGCTACATTAAAAGATTGTATCGTGATGCCACCATATCTGTCACCATTGAGCAGCAGTGCAGTTTCTACACAAACTCTGTCTATGTCATTTCACTTTGTTCAGTGGCCAAATTGTGTATCACCGTGTATGTGTGTTTGTGCTGTCAACGGCTCGTCAGTTAGTGGCGAGACACAGAAGGTCATGGACACGGGATCCCCCGGTCCATGAACTTTCAGCCTCCTGGAATGTCCACATAGCCTCACACACACAGAGACACACTACACACACGCACGCACACGCAGACAGAGCAACAGGCACAGTGGTGAAATGTGGAGCAGGTCCATCTGTCGCTGGGCAGAGACAGTTTTGACAGCCCACTGATCCACAGCCTTATGTGGCCATGTCTCACAGAGAAGGTCACTAGGGACCAGCCTGCCTGGCCCAGCCTCAATGCTGCTGAGGCCGACATACACACACACATACGTACAGTGACATTCTCCAAAATAACAGCCATGGATTCTCATGTTAACAGTCTCTCCCACACAGATGGGTCCTAAACCCAACAAAAAGTTTTTCCAGGTTGTGTTTTGGTGTGGTCCAGCTGGCCAGACTGGCATGGGCTATAGCACCGGAAACACACACACAGGCACACACACACAGGCACACAGGCACACACAGGCTGGGATAGGGAGGGGAGGGGGTGTGTAAATGGGGAAACTACCCGGTGTCTAAAAGCATCCAGATTATGTTCAGACAACAGGAGGGCGTAGATAAATGAACACACTTATATTATCACACGTCCACAGGATCAATGTGTTACTATGGTAATTCCACCTCACATTAATGACATATCATAATATGCCGTTTAGCAGACACTTTTATTCAAAGTGACTTACAGTCATGCATGCATACGTGTACAAACAAGGAGGCCCCAGGAATTGAACCCACCATGCTCTGCCAACAGAGCCATACAGGACCACAATGTGCTCTCTGGTTCTCTACCTCCTCTGGTTCTCTACCTCCTCTCCCCCCCTCCCCCCTCTCCTCATCTCCTCTCCTCCCCCTCCCCTCCTCTCCCCTCCTCTCCTCTCCTTTCCTCCCCCTCCCCTCCCCTCCTCTCCCCTCCCCTCCTCTCCTCTCCCCTCCTCTCCTCTCCTCTCCTCTCCTCTCCTCTCCTCTCCTCTCCTCTCCTCTCCTCTCCTCTCCTCTCCTCTCCTCTCCTCTCCTCTCCTCTCCTCTCCTCCCCCTCCCCCTCCCCTCCTCTCCTCTCCTCCCCCCCTCCTCTCCTCTCCTCCCCCCTCCCCCCTCCCCTCCTCTCCTCAGTGCTCGTCTGTGTGTATAAGTTTGGGTGTAGGCTAGTACAGTGACAGGCTCCTTCCAGTAGCATCAGAGCAGAGCAGAGAAGACTTCATTAACAACTATTTTCTTCGTTAGCCAGCTGAACACTGAGCTATAGTTGAGCCTGGCTCAGCCTTGTTAATTACCCAGAGAAAGAGAGGCTGGTGTGGGTCTGACCCCAGGGCAACAAGGTGTATCAACATCCAGAACAGGATCCGTGACCCCATGCCCTTCTCTCTCTGTCTGTCTGGCTGGCTGCTCCTCACAACCTCAATACAACCTCTCTACAACATACTGTCTACTGGTCTATGCTCTCCAACGAACCACAACCAAGACACCAGGTTTGCACAGAAACCTACATCCTCTCTCTCCCATAAATTGGCTCAGACTCTCACAATCTGCTGTGCCTCCTCACACACACACACACACACACACACTTTCTTCAAATCATCCTCCTTTCCCAGATGTTCCGTGGCTGGTTGGTGTGAGTCATGTGTAGTCATCTGGCCCCTCTCTCTCTCTCTCTCTCTCTCTCTCTCAATTCAATTTCAGGGCTTTATTTCTCTCTCTCTCTCTGTGTGTTAGAGGGATAGCGTTACCAGAGAGAGTCAGTAATTGAGTTGTTGGGCCTGTCATCACCTCCCCCTCCCCAGGCCAGTCCAGGCCCAAAGAGCAGCTGTGTCTCTCAATCAGAGGGAGTAGCTCTGAGCTTGGCCTACCTCTCTACAGACCCCCTACACTACATATTTATAGACCCACTACACTAGCTCTTTACAGACCCACTACACTACCTCTCTACAGACCCACTACACTACATATTTATAGACCCACTACACTAGCTCTCTCTACAGACCCACTACACTACCTCCCTCTACAGACCCACTACACTACCTCTCTCTTTACAGACCCACTACACTACCTCTCTCTTTACAGACCCACTACACTACCTCTCTACAGACCCCCTACACTACCTCTCTACAGACCCACTACACTACCTCTCTCTTTACAGACCCACTACACTAGCTCTTTACAGACCCACTACACTACCTCTCTACAGACCCACTACACTACCTCTCTACAGACCCCCTACACTACCTCTCTCTACAGACCCACTACACTACCTCTCTCTACAGACCTCCTACACTACCTCTCTCTACAGACCCACTACACTACCTCTCTACAGACCCACTACACTACCTCTCTCTACAGACCCACTACACTACCTCTCTCTACAGACCCACTACACTACCTCTCTCTTTACAGACCCACTACACTACCTCTCTCTACAGACCCACTACACTACCTCTCTCTACAGACCCACTACACTACCTCTCTCTACAGACCCACTACACTAGCTCTTTACAGACCCACTACACTACCTCTCTACAGACCCACAACACTACCTGTCTACAGACCCACTACACTACCTCTCTCTTTACAGACCCACTACACTAGCTCTTTACAGACCCACTACACTACCTCTCTATAGAGACCCCCTACACTACATATTTATAGACCCACTACACTACCTCTCTACAGACCCACTACACTACCTCTCTACAGACCCACTACACTACCTCTCTACAGACCCACTACACTACCTCCCTCTACAGACCCACTACACTACCTCTCTACAGACCCACTACACTACCTCTCTACAGACCCACTACACTACCTCTCTTCAGACCCACTACACTACCTCTCTACAGACCCACTACACTACCTCTCTCTACAGACCCACTACACTACCTCTCTCTTTACAGACCCACTACACTACCTCTCTACAGACCCACTACACTACCTCTCTCTACAGACCCACTACACTACCTCTCTCTACAGACCCACTACACTACCTCTCTACAGACCCACTACACTACCTCTCTCTACAGACCCACTACACTACCTGCCACACTGTTTCCATGACTACTACAATTGTATGTTCATTATCCACACACCTTTATCCAAAGCGACTCAACCTAAGCCTATGCAGTGTCTGTGGTCTACTGTATGAAGGAATTGAACCCGCAGCCACTATGATCCCCTGTTCAGCCATGAGTTTTTGATGTTGAGATTAGGCTGTAAACAGATCAGTCCTATAGTCCTGATAAACCACAGGTTTCAGGCTCTGCTACAGTGTCAATAACCTGCTAACCTCCTCCCTACCTCCCCCTCTGAAACACTTAATGAGAGAGAGAGAGAGAGAGGGCATTCTATCTGATAAGACTTAACATTGTACGTGTCACATTTTACATTTACATAATTTAGCAGACGCTCTTATCCAGAGCGATTTACAGTAGTGAGTGCATACATTTTTATACTGGTCCCCCGTGGGAATCGAACCCACGACCTTGGCGTTTCAAGCACCTTGCTCTACCGTCTGAGCTACATGGGTCACCTCAGTGTATTTTCAGCTACATGGGTCACCTCAGTGTATTTTCAGCTACATGGGTCACCTCAGCGTCTTTTCAGCTACATGGGTCACCTCAGCGTCTTTTCAGCTACATGGGTCACCTCAGCGTCTTTTCAGTCCTTCTAAATCCTCAAAGCAAACTGCCACGTCCAGACTGAATTTATACTGCCTGCTACTGCCATACACACCCACCCACACACACCCACACCCATGCACACCCACACACACACACTGACACAATTAAACATAGACATAGTTGCAAGGACACCTCCAGCACACCTCATAGCAGTGCAGACAGCCTATCCCATCACTCCCCTCTCTCCTAATGTGTGGCTGTGTCCTGTCTCCATGTTTGACCCCTTGGACTGACAAGCTCCATTACCGGAGTGAAAAGCCCTCCACATGGGGGTTCAACCAGACCAGTGTTAATGGAGACTCAAGCACATAGCGTCACGCAGTGTCCCTTACACATAGACAGGCCAACACAGACACACGCCTTATGCTTTCATCATTGATAGGCCAGTGCTGTCTCACATCGTTAAGGGCCCTCCAATTAAACAAGGCACTTATTAGAGTGACTGCCTGACCATGGAGGGTGAAGAGGGCTTGGGGGACAGAACACTCTCTCTACTCCTCTCTCCATGTCTCATGTAAAAGTCATAACAGCACGGCTGACCTTTTACACCGCTGAAAGGATTACTCAAAGAGCTGACCTGACACCAGATACACTCTTTACTGAGAGAGAGGAGAGGGGAAAAAGAGAGCGAGGGACGGAGAGGTGTGGGGGGAACAAGAGAAACTGCATCTCAGTGCTAGAGGTGTCTCTACAGACAACCTGGTTCGAATCCAGACTGTATCACAACCGGCCATGATTGGGAGTCCCACAGGGCGGTGCACAATTGGCCCAGTTTCGTTCGAGTTTGGCCGCTGTAGGCCGTCAATGTAAATAAGAAATTGTTCTTAACTGACTTGCCTAGTTAAATAACGGATAAATAAAGAGAGAGAGAGGTGTGTGTGTGTGGGGAACTAGGTACAGACAGACAGACAGACAGACAGACAGACAGACAGACAGACAGACAGACAGACAGACAGACAGACAGACAGACAGACAGACAGACAGACAGACAGACAGAGAGGTGTGTGTGTGTGGGGAACTAGGGAGAGACAGACAGACAGACAGACAGACAGACAGACAGACAGACAGACAGACAGACAGACAGACAGACAGACAGACAGACAGACAGACAGAGAGAGAGGTGTGTGTGTGGGGAACTAGGGACAGACAGACAGACACAGAGAGAGAGGTGTGTGTGGGGAACTAGGGAGAGAGAAGTGTGGGGGAACTAGGGAGAGAGAGGTGTGGGGGAACTAGGGAGAGATAGGTGTGGGGGAACTAGGGAGAGAGAAGTGTGGGGGAACTAGGGAGAGAGAGGTGTGGGGGAACTAGGGAGAGAGAGGTGTGGGGGAACTAGGGAGAGAGAGGTGTGGGGGGAACTAGGGAGAGAGAGGTGTGGGGGAACTAGGGAGAGAGAGGTGTGGGGGAACTAGGGAGAGAGAAGTGTGGGGGAACTAGGGAGAGAGAGGTGTGGGGGAACTAGGGAGAGAGAGGTGTGGGGGAACTAGGGAGAGAGAGGTGTGGGGGAACTAGGGAGAGAGAGGTGTGGGGGAACTAGGGAGAGAGAGGTGTGGGGGAACTAGGGAGAGAGAGGTGTGGGGGGAACTAGGGAGAGAGAGGTGTGGGGGAACTAGGGAGAGAGAGAGAGAGAGAGAGAGAGAGAGCTGTGGGGGGAACTAGGGAGAGAGAGGTGTGGGGGGAACTAGGGAGAGAGAGGTGTGGGGGAACTAGGGAGAGAGAGAGAGAGAGAAAGAGAGCTGTGGGGGGAACTAGGGAGAGAGAGGTGTGGGGGAACTAGGGAGAGAGAGAGAGAGAGAGAGAGAGAGAGCTGTGGGGGGAACTAGGGAGAGAGAGGTGTGGGGGGAACTAGGGAGAGAGAGGTGTGGGGGGAACTAGGGAGAGAGAGGTGTGGGGGAACTAGAGAGAGAGAGAGAGAGAGAGAGAGAGCTGTGGGGGGAACTAGGGAGAGAGAGGTGTGGGGGAACTAGAGAGAGAGAGAGAGAGAGAGAGAGAGGTGTGGGGGGAACTAGGGAGAGAGAGGTGTGGGGGGAACTAGGGAGAGAGAGGTGTGGGGGGAACTAGGGAGAGAGAGGTGTGGGGGGAACTAGAGAGAGAGAGGTGTGGGGGAACTAGGGAGAGAGAGAGAGAGAGAGAGAGAGCTGTGGGGGGAACTAGGGAGAGAGAGGTGTGGGGGGAACTAGGGAGAGAGAGGTGTGGGGGAACTAGAGAGAGAGAGAGAGAGAGAGAGAGAGCTGTGGGGGGAACTAGGGAGAGAGAGGTGTGGGGGAACTAGGGAGAGAGAGGTGTGGGGGGAACTAGGGAGAGAGAGGTGTGGGGGAACTAGAGAGAGAGAGGTCTGGGGGGGGTAATGGTGGCAGAGTGCTGGACTAGTTTTATCCTAATTCACAAGTGTATTTAGATTCTCACCATAGAAAGCAGTGTTTTCTACCACTAGGAGTGAGAAAAGCAGTGATGTGCTTGACTAGAGTGAGTTGTCTTTCTGCTATAGGCTGAGTGTGTGCGTGCGTGTGTCTGTCGACAGACAGTGTGGTCTCAGGGAGGAAGGAGGGGTTAATCTAATCCTAGGATTTTCTGACCTTTGACCCATGTGTCAGGCGGTCACATCTGCACTGTAAGCTGGCTCCCTGGAAAAGCCCTTCACTGTGGGCACACACACACCCATGCCCTCATCCATGTGCTCACACTAGGATTGCAAAGGGAGGGTATATTAATTTGGTATCTTTTAAGGATGTTATGTCATATATCACAAGACATCTAGTGGCCATTTTGTGTACTTCAGATTATTAAATCAAATAAAATTGGTCACACACATATTTAGCAGTTATTGCGAGTGTGTCTGTCATTATCTCTGGCCCTCTGTGTGGCCTTCTCACATGTGAAATATATTAAATAATTGAATAATATGTTTTTAAAATAAAAAACAGAATGACAAAGCTGTAAATCCTAAATTCAAACCATTAATTTAGTGAACATCATTGGTGTATAATATGAGGGTTTCAGCATGAAATATCAGTTATATATATATATATATATATATATATATATATATATATATAACTTAATAAATAATACATATATTATTTATTTATTTTACAATTTCAATATGTATTTGTTGTCAATGTTTTGGCATCAAACTGGTGGCAATTGTGAAAAAAAGTCAATAGTTGGAAGAGTTACTTGTAAATAATGCCATTGTTGATTAGATGCTTTTTCATTAATTAGGCTATTTTCTCTTGAACTATATGGTCCATCTAATAGAAACTCACAGATTTAAAAACATGTTTATACTATACAGTGCCTTCGGAAAGTATTCAGACCCCTTGACTTTTTCCACATTTTGTTAAGTTATAGCCTTATTATAAAATGTATTATAAAATGAGTCTTCTTGGGTATGACGCTATAAGCTTGGCACACCTGTATTTAGGGAGTTTTTCCCATTCTTCTCTGCAGATCCTCCCAAGCTCTGTCAGGTTTGATAGGTAGAGTCGCTGCACAGCTATTTTCAGGTCTCTCCAGAGATATTCTATCGGGTTCAAGTCCGGGCTCTGGCTGGGCCACTCAAGGACATTCAGAGAGTTGTCCCGAAGCCACTCATGCGTTGTCTTGGCTGTGTGCTTAGGGTCATTGTCCTATTGGAAGGTAAACCTCGCTCTGGAGCAGGTTTTCATCAAGGATCTCTCTGTACTTTGCTCCGTTCATCTTTGCCTCAATCCTGAATAGTCTCCTGGTCTGTGCCGCTGAAAAAAATCCCCACAGCACGATGCTGCCACCACCATGTTTCACCGTAGGGATGGTGCCAGGTTTCCTCCAGACGTGACACTTGGCATTCAGGCCAAAGAGTTGGTTTCATCAGATCAGAGAATCTTGTTTTGCATGGTCTGAGAGTCTTTAGGTTCCTTTTGGCAAACTCCAAGCGGTCTGTGATGTGCCTTTTACTGAGGAGTGGCTTCCATCTGGCCACTCAACCATAACGTCCTGATTGGTGGAGTGCTGCTGAGATGGTTGTCCTTCTGGAAGGTTCTCCAATCTCCACAGAGGAACTCTCCAATCTCCACAGAGGAACTCCACAAGGACCCGATGGTCAGAGGGACCATCAGGTCCTTGGTCACCTCCATGAACCAAGGCCCTTCTCCCCCGATTGCTCAGTTTGGCCAGGCGGCCAGCTCTAGGAAGAGTCTTGGTGGTTCCAAAATGTTTCAATTAAAGAATGATTGAGACCACTGTGTTCTTGGGGACCTTCAATGCTGCAGAAATGTTTTGTTTTGGTACCCATACCCAGATCTGTGCCTCGACACAATCCTGTCTCGGAGCTCTACGGACAATTCCTTCGACCTCATTGCTTGGTTTTTGCTCTGACGTGCACTGTCAACTGTGGGACATTATATTGACAGTGTGCCTTACCAAATTATGTGTAATCAATTGAATTGACTCCAACCAAGTTGTAAAAATATCTCAAGGATGTTCAAGTGAAACAGGATGCACCTGAGCTCAAATTCAAGTCTCATAGCAAAAGATCTGAATACTTTTTTAAAGAAGGTATTTCTGTTTTAATATTTTTGTCATAAATTAGCCAAATATCTCAAAACCTGTTTTCGCTTTGTCATTATGGGGTATTGATGAGGGAAGACATTTATTTAATCAATTTTGTAATAAGGATGTAACGTAACAAATTCTGGAAAAAGGGAAGGGGTCTGAATACTTTCCGAATGCATTGTATATTAATACATGATTTTTAAGTTATTCAAGTAACTTAAACGCTGCATAGCGTTCTACTTCTATTCAGAAGTATTCTGACATTTCTCTGCTGAAGCTCAACTCAAATATTAGCTCATTTCGAAGTCACACATTAAACAAATGAAATATGTGTTTACACTTGAGAACAGGAACCACATTTAGCACCCTGGCCCTCTCCCTAGGAGAACATACAGGCTAGCTCCGCTGGTCATTAACATATCCTAACAAGGCTGGGGCTGATGGCTCATACACACACAAACACACACACGCACACACATACACGCACGCAAGCACGCACGCACACACACACACACACACACACACACACTCACCAGTTACATCAGTAGGGAAGGAGTCATGGTAACTCCTGGTAATCTTATTCTGCTACTTAATGCAAAACAGCAGCCATTACTGCATTTGCCATGGAGTTGTATGGAGTTAGCCGCACCATCAGTAAATGATAGCGAATGAACAGTGCAGAGCCATCCATTATTCAGGGACTGAGATGGCAATTATGGCTCTGAGCACAACCAACATTCATATTTTATGAAGGCTAACGCAAACCTCAGAGTGAATCAGAGAGAGGGAGGAAGAGAAAGAGTGGGTGGAGGGGAGCAGGAGAAGTAGGGAGAGAGAGGGAGAGGAGAGGGAGGAAGAAGAGAGAGAGAGAGAGAGAGAGAGAGAGAGAGAGAGAGAGAGAGAGAGAGAGAGAGAGAGAGAGGGAGGGAGGGAGAGAGAGAACGAGAGAGAGAGAGAGACAGAGACAGAGACAGAGAGAGAGAGAGAGAGAGAGAGAGAGAGAGAGAGAGAGAGAGACAGACAGAGAGAGACAGAGACAGAGACAGAGACAGAGACAGAGGGACAGAGAGACAGACAGAGACAGAGACTCTCTCTATCTCTCTCTCTCTCTCTCCCTCTCCCTCTCTCTCTCTCTTTGTTGTTCTTAACTGACTTGCCTAGTTAAATAAAGGTTAAATAAAATAAGAATAATCATTCCAAACAGCAATAAAACAAGACATCTAAATGGAATCATTCCACCATGTGATTGTTTGTTATCCAGCTATCAATTTCCTCCTGCTTTGTAGAACATTTGCCTGTTTGTCAGTTTGACAAACAAATCTAGAGCTGAATCTTATTAAGAAACTAAATGTTGACTTTGTTTTATTCTCTAACAGAGAATCCTAATGCAATGTTTTATTAGCTGACGACCACTGTGGTAACAAAGCATTTCACCCTAGTTGTCTGGTCTGTTGTTCCACTGTCAGTAATACTCACTTTCTGTTTCCTGTTTACACAATCTATTTCCCTTTTTCCTTCCGCTGTTGCCTCGATCCATAGATAGGGCGGGCCTTCTGCCCCACAACTGTTATGATTTAAACGCTGACACAATGTTGAGAGCAAGCTCCTGCTACCGGGTGGTCGGTGGGTCACTGTAGTCTGGCATTTTGCTTTGTATTCTGTGTCACTCAATCTAGACCTGATGGCCAAGTAGATGGATCAGATAGGAATGC
>CM042391.1:39404406-39421906 GCA_023634145.1 Thymallus thymallus
TGTCTCAGGGGGGGGGGGGCAGCCACACAACACACCAATAATACACAGGCCAGACTGTCCAGGCTCCCAGATGGGGCAGGATGGAGGATGATGTGAGGCCCGGGAGGACTGGGAAGATTGGGAAGGGAAGAGACTGGGAACGTGGATACATCTGGAGCTGGGCAGCCAGGAGTCATGTTCAGCTCTGAAATGTTCAGATATTAGCTGTGTTAAACAAGTAGTATTACACTGATTAGTATTGGGAGGGGGGGTGGGGTTGGTGTGCGTGTGACTGTGGGTGAGTATGCTTGTGTGTGTTTACCAATGTGTGCAGGGTAGCTCAGCCCTCAGCAGCAGAAGGAGGAGAGTGGCTGAAGTGAAGCACCTCAATATCGGCTCATGTCTATTTAAAGTCCAATATTTTATTTAGTCACAACATCCCGTCGCCATTAAAAATTAATTGATGCTCTCTGTCTAGTCTTAATCCTGTAAATTCATACTATGTTTAAATATTTTTCATAACAAATGGACTCATCACTCCACCACCAAATGAGCTCTTATTTCTCTCTGGCCTTTTCTCTCTCACTTTGCAGGGATGAATACATCCTACTGGGGGTTAGGGAGAGAACGAGACAGAGACAGAGAGAGAGAGAGAGAGAGCGAGAGAGAGAGAGAGAGAGAGAGCGATAAATGAACTCTGATATTATCCCAAGAAATCCACATCCATAAACATAATTGTGGGTGTAGAATGTGAAAGATGGATGTGTGTGAGTGAGAGGTAACTACCTGATAGGTGAACAAAGTCAGAGTAAAGGGACAGCTGAACTCTGACCCAGCTAGCATCCTTCCTCCGCCTCTTCCCATGGCCACGGCACTACAACCCAGAGCCCAGAACCCACAGCCTGGCTCATTCATCTGAGAGAGCAGCAGTGACAGCCCTGGGCGCAGCGCGGCTGGGAGTGCCACCATGTCACCAGGCCCACTGAAGGGGCTAATTGCCAGGCATGTAGAGACGCTGGGATACGCCAGCACCCCCAACCCTCTCCGCTTCCCCCCGAACCCCCTCCACTGCAACCCCCACCACTTCCCCTGCCGGCCAGGAAATCCCTCCTCCGCCTGCTGCTGCCGTGAAAAATGGACCTGTCATCAGCAAATGCCAGCGACGGCTCAGGTAGGGCCTGTGTCATCACTCAAGCAGGGCTATGGACTGCATTTAGACATCATTAAAACAAACAGGAAAGGACCCCTCATCATGGCTGGCCGGCACTGCGCCCAACTACAAATCATCAGCGAGGTAGACTATAATGATGAATATTCTATATTACTAAATGTATACAACAGACAGCCAAGGCTGATCAGCTCATTAAAATTGAAATAAACAATAATTAGAGAAATCCTCCATTGAGGGTCTTAAAGGTGCACTGGGTTCCACCAAATGAGCTCATGGGAGTTCTATCCAGCTAGGTCTTAACGGGAGATGTGTGTTATTTTCTCCTGGTTCTCAGCCCTCCACTCCCTCTGCCAGAGACAACCTTGAGAATGTGCGAGCACAACAGCCGGTTTAAGGGATTTCAAATGACTAATTTCACCACAGCCCTGTTGGCTAATGACTTGATCATGGCTCTTCATATAAAACAAACATCACATCGAAACAAAGGCCCTAAACGGAACAGCGCTGGTCCCTTTGAAATGAAATACCTGCAATATGTACAGAGTGTGAACTAGGGCCAAAAAAAAAGAGTAAAAAAAACCTATACACAGCTGTCTGATGTGCTCGCCCTCCTTCTCTTCCATACCTACAGCCCCCCCTGGTCTGTCCTGTGTCAGCCTGGTGTGTGTGTGTGCCAGTGATCATGGCAGGGATCCTCTCCTCCTCTGCGACTGGTGCCAAAGGACATGTTGTGGCCCCCGCCGTGTTTGTCAAACAAATTAAACACATTCGAGATTCTTCACCTGCCCAAGCGCTGCTGCCGCATATGGCCCACAAGTTAAAAATAAGGAAATATGCATACATTACCATACTTAATGGACGGCCCTCTCCATTTAATATGCAAATTTCCTGAAATATTACTGAACGCCGTCTGTCCTAAATGAATAAATTTGAATTGCAATTAGAATAATCCTTTATAATTAATGAAAACTGTCAATTTTGGTTCATAAGTAATTTGATTAAGAGGATGATGGGATGCTGATCAAGTCGGGCTGGACTGGTGGAGGAGAGGAGAGGAGAGGAGAGAGAAGGAGAAGAGGAGGAGGAGAGAGGATGGGGGCCCATACAGGGTCCCTAACCAGCACACAGAACAGAGGCCCCTGAATGACGGCTCCCACAGCAGGCTAATGAAGCAGGGGGACAGACAGACCGACAGGGACAGACAGCTCTGGCTGATTTAAAAGCCCAGTCCATGTGGTGTGACTGTGGTGTGGCCGCCACTTGTCTGAAGTAAATCAGCACTAAGGAGTGGGTCCTTAACCCAATTCTCCCCAGGAATTTGATGGGACTCATTAAAAAATGATATAGATGACCTCATTCCAATCCAATCCAAGTCTCATTCTACAGTGTTGCCTGTTTGTTTCACCGCTTTCTGTGTGAGTGTCAGGCTCTGGCCATAGAGAAGCCTATTTGCTTCTCTATGTAACCATGGTCAGAGTCTGACAGGTCTTTTCTTTCTCTTTCTGGTGGTGGTTTGTGTGGGATCCCTAATTAGAGGCAGCTGTAGCGCATCGTCTCTAATTAGGGATCCTACATAGGTTTGTAGATTTTCACACTGGGTTGTGGGTCGTTGTCGTATGTTTCGCAGTCACGGTGACAGTAAGTGTGCGTCTGTTCATTCATGTCTGTTTTGGGTAACGTGATGTTTTGTCTTTCGTGTTTGTTTGTATTGTATAGTTCGTTCATTTACATAGGAAAATAAAAGAAGAATGTCGAACTATGATCCCTGCGCTCCGTCTTGGTCGAGGTATGCACCCTCACGTGGCAGTGAGATTGAGGTGAACAGTATGGCCTGTTTCTGTGTGAGATTGAGGTGAACAGTATGGCCTGTTTCTGTGTGAGATTGAGGTGAACAGTATGGCCTGTTTCTGTGTGAGATTGAGGTGAACAGTATGGCCTGTTTCTGTGTGAGATTGAGGTGAACAGTATGGCCTGTTTCTGTGTGAGATTGAGGTGAACAGTATGGCCTGTTTCTGTGTGAGATTGAGGTGAACAGTATGGCCTGTTTCTGTGTGAGATTGAGGTGAACAGTATGGCCTGTTTCTGTGTGAGATTGAGGTGAACAGTATGGCTTGTTGTCTAGTGTAGGAGTACATGAGGATTAATACAGTATTCAGGACTCAAACCCTCAACCAGCACTCACACCTGAACCCACCTCTGAACCAGCACACACACTTCACCTCCTTCTAGCTCTGACTCTACTGATAGCTAATCTATTGAGAGAAAATGTGCTTTCTATACCTGTTGTCCCACCTATCTTAAAATGAATGCAGTAACTGTAAGTGTCTCTGACTAAGAGCGTCTGCTAAATGACTAACATGTAAATTCCAGAACACGCAAAAAGATGATTCTGAGATAATTGGCTCTGAAGTTCTGAACCCTCATTGGTTTGAAAGGGGTCAGACATTTTTGACAAAAATGCATATATTATTATTTTTATATATTTTTTATTTAACCTTTATTTAACTAGAAAAGTCAGTTAAGAACAAATTCTTATTTACAATTACGGCCTACCTACAGGGTCAGCCCCTGGAGCACATTAGGGTTAAGTGCCTTGCTCAAGGACACATCGACAAGCTTTTCACCTTGTCGGTTCAGGTATTTAAACCAATGACCTTTCGGTTACTGGCCCAATGCTCTAACTGCTAGGCTACTTACCGCCCAATATATAACCTTATAGTTTCAAGCTTTTGCAACGACACAGTAAGGTGCTACACAGTGTGGGTATTTAGAGTACTATATACTGTAGGTATAGAACAAGGCTATGTCAATAACAACAGTATGGTGCTACACAGTGGGGCTCCAAAGTCATTCTAATAAATCACTCTTGAATCCTGTGATGCTATAACATCACTGACGCTGTTGACTGACCACAATCCTGCACTCCCAGCGATATGGAGACACACAGCCTTGCAGCGGTATGGAGACACACAGCCTCCCAGCCGTAGAGACACACAGCCTCCCAGTGGTATGGAGACACACAGCCTCCCAGCGATATGGAGACACACAGCCTCGCAGTGGTATGGAGACACACAGCCTCCCAGCCGTAGAGACACACAGCCTCCCAGCAGAGCCTATGGGATAGAACCTGCAGGGGCTCTCTGGGCCATGTTAGGGGGAGGTTTATCTAAAGACTAGCAGGAGGAAACACAGACACACACACCATACTCCTCCCTCTTTTTTTAACCAAAACAGACTTAGACATAGACAATGAGTGGATTCCCATTCTGAGAACCAAATAGAGGCCACAGCGGTGGTGTAGTTTTATAGTGGGAAGACCACTACTAAAGCCCACTACTAAAGCAGACTACTAAAGCCCACTACTAAAGCCCACTACTAAAGCAGACTACTAAAGCCCACTACTAAAGCCCACTACTAAAGCCCACTACTAAAGCCCACTACTAAAGCAGACTACTAAAGCCCACTACTAAAGCCCACTACTAAAGCCCACTACTAAAGCCCACTACTAAAGCCCACTACTAAAGCCCACTACTACAGCCCACTACTAAAGCCCACTACTAAAGCCCACTACTAAAGCCCACTACTAAAGCAGACTACTACAGCCCACTACTAAAGCAGACTACTAAAGCCCACTACTAAAGCCCACTACTAAAGCAGACTACTAAAGCCCACTACTAAAGCAGACTACTAAAGCCCACTACTAAAGCCCACTACTAAAGCCCACTACTAAAGCAGACTACTAAAGCCCACTACTAAAGCCCACTACTAAAGCAGACTACTACAGCCCACTACTAAAGCCCACTACTAAAGCCCACTACTAAAGCAGACTACTAAAGCCCACTACTAAAGCCCACTACTAAAGCCCACTACTAAAGCAGACTACTAAAGACCACTACTAAAGCAGACTACTAAAGCCCACTACTAAAGCCCACTACTAAAGCCGACTACTAAAGCCCACTACTAAAGCCCACTACTAAAGGCCACTACTAAAGCAGACTACTAAAGCCCACTACTAAAGCCCACTACTAAAGCAGACTACTAAAGCCCACTACTAAAGAAGACTACTAAAGCCCACAACTAGAGCAGACTACTAAAGCCCACTACTAAAGCCCACTACTAAAGCAGACTACTAAAGCCCACTACTAAAGCCCACTACTAAAGCAGACTACTAAAGCCCACTACTAAAGCCCACTACTAAAGCAGACTACTAAAGCCCACTACTAAAGCAGACTACTAAAGCCCACTACTAAAGCAGACTACTAAAGCCCACTACTAAAGCCCACTACTAAAGCCCACTACTAAAGCAGACTACTAAAGACCACTACTAAAGCCCACTACTAAAGCCCACTACTAAAGCCCACTACTAAAGCCCACTACTAAACCAGTGGAGGCCTGGTTTAGGTTAGCACCAGTGGGGAAGGGGGGGACAGAAAGAGCCCAGAACTATGACCTGTTTCTGCTGGTTTGGTCCATGGAGCTGCTGGACATGGTAATGGTGTCATTTACAGTCCAGTCACAAGTAGCTCTTCAGTAATTAGCTATATACACCGTACCAATGTAGTGGCTAATTAGCTAATTACGTTTGAAAAAAGCAGGTCCCCTAATTAACAGTTATTATGGCATTTAAGGAGGTGCTTTAATTAGTGAAGAATGGGGCCGTGCATTTCAATGTGGCCCGATCTCCCCCTTCACCTAATATCAGAGGCCTACACTATAAACAAACTACCCCTACTCCTTCTATACATACACTACTGTACTCTGCCATAAACATTACCCCACACATACACTACTGTACTCTCCCATAAACATTACCCCACACATACACTACTGTACTCTCCCATAAACATTACCCCACACATACACTACTGTACTCTCCCATAAACATTACCCCACACATACACTACTGTACTCTCCCATAAACATTACCCCACACATACACTACTGTACTCTCCCATAAACATTACCCCACACATACACTACTGTACTCTCCCATAAACATTACCCCACACATACACTACTGTACTCTCCCATAAACATTACCCCACACATACACTACTGTACTCTCCCATAAACATTACCCCACACATACACTACTGTACTCTCCCATAAACATTACCCCACACATACACTACTGTACTCTCCCATAAACATTACCCCACACATACACTACTGTACTCTGCCATAAACATTACCCCACACATACACTACTGTACTCTCCCATAAACATTATCCCACACATACACTACTGTACTCTCCCATAAACATTACCCCACACATACACTACTTTACTCTCCCATAAACATTACCCCACACATACACTACTGTACTCTCCCAGAAACATTACCCCACACATACACTACTGTACTCTCCCATAAACATTACCCCACACATACACTACTGTACTCTCCCATAAACATTACCCCACACATACACTACTGTACTCTCCCATAAACATTACCCCACACATACACTACTGTACTCTGCCATAAACATTACCCCACACATACACTACTGTACTCTCCCATAAACATTACCCCACACATACACTACTGTACTCTCCCATAAACATTACCCCACACATACACTACTGTACTCTCCCATAAACATTACCCCACACATACACTACTGTACTCTCCCATAAACATTACCCCACACATACACTAATGTACTCTCCCATAAACATTATCCCACACATACACTACTGTACTCTGCCATAAACATTACCCTACACACACTACTGTACTCTGCCATAAACATTACCCCACACACACTACTGTACTCTCCCATAAACATTACCCCACACACACTACTGTACTCTCCCATAAACATTACCCCACACATACACTACTGTACTCTCCCATAAACATTACCCCACACATACACTACTGTACTCTCCCATAAACATTACCCTACACATACACTACTGTACTCTCCCATAAATATTACCCCACACATACACTACTGCACTCTCCCATAAACATTACCCCACACATACACTACTGTACTCTCCCATAAACATTACCCCACACATACACTACTGTACTCTCCCATAAACATTACCCCACACATACACTACTGTACTCTCCCATAAACATTACCCCACACATACACTACTGTACTCTCCCATAAACATTACCCCACACATACACTAATGTACTCTCCCATAAACATTATCCCACACATACACTACTGTACTCTGCCATAAACATTACCCCACACACACTACTGTACTCTGCCATAAACATTACCCCACACATACACTACTGTACTCTTCAATAAACATCCCCCCCCCCCCCCCACACACACACACACACACTGTGTTCAAACCCCCACCCCTTAACAAGAGACCCCTGGCTATATTTCAGGGTTATATTCTGAGAGTTGTGATCAATAAGCAAGGCCATTACTTGACAGCACAAACAGCCGTAGCTGATTCATTTGTTTCACGCAAAGTTGCTGCGCATTTAATAATATTTTATCTGAGTTGAAAGAAATAGCTATAATTTTGTTCTGTTAGCAGGCACTGCAATCCATCAGGGTCCCTACCCCTTCTCCTTCCCTCCCCCTCCTCCCTCCGTCTCCTTCACCCTCTCTCACTTGTTTGCTCATTCCTTGTATCTCTGACCTTTGACCCTCTTTTATGAATAAACTATATCTGTGTATGTACAGTATATGCATGTGTGTATGTGTTTATGTGTCCCTGCTCCAGTTCTGTAATGGGCAGAGGTTTGTTACAATTCCAGCAGCATCAAAGTGTGAGTCTTAATTAAGTGGCACTAAGGAGGTTGTTGAAAGAGATACTGGTGATCCTGCTGCAGCGATGCTTCACCACACCGCCCCCCTCTCTCTCTCTCTCTCTCTCTCTCTCTCTCTCTCTCTCTCTCTCTCTCTCTCTCTCTCTCTCTCTCTCTCTCTCTCTCTCTCTCTCTCTCTCTCAGGCCTGTCTTTGTCATTGATGGGGTCATGAAGGAGTAGGACAAAGAGAAAGAGAGTTGTGACTGACAGCTGGCATTACCCCACTTCATAAATGGAGAATCAGGGAGCGAGATGGTTATCCAGACCATACAGGGAAATGTCAGTGTCCACCCTCTGCTCCTTCTATCCTACCCACTACTCCTTCTACCCTACCCTCTGCTCCTTCTACCCTACCCCCTGCTCCTTCTATCCTACCCACTACTCCTTCTACCCTACCCTCTGCTCCTTCTACCCTACCCCCTGCTCCTTCTACCCTACCCTCTGCTCCTTCTACCCTACCCCCTGCCCCTTCTATCCTACCCCCTGCTCCTTCTACCCTACCCCCTGCTCCTTTTACCCTACCCCCTGCTCCTTCTACCATACCCCCTGCCCCTTCTACCCTACCCACTACTCCTTCTACCCTACCCACTACTCCTTCTACCCTACCCCCTACTCCTTCTATCCTACCCCCTGCTCCTTCTACCATACCCCCACTCCTTCTATCCTACCCCCTACTCCTTCTACCTTACCCCCTGCTCCTTCTCCTTGATACTGAGATGACTCAACAACTCAAGACAGTGCTTGTCCTTGATACTGAGATTTTTGTTTCTTTTCCTTTTCAACTTTTAAAAATTCATTTTATTTCTGAATATTCATGACATTGACGCAGGGCTCATTCTCTCCCTTTTGTTTTTGCATTTTGTTAAATATTCAAAGCGGATATCATTAACATGTTGTTAAGGAATAATTAATCACAACTAAAGCAGCCACAACATTTTTGCATTTTAATGATTAAAACCACAAATATGAAAACACAACTCCACTTAAGCGTCCGTGTGTGTGTGTGTGTGTGTGTGTGTGTGTGTGTGTGTGTGTGTGTGTGTGTGTGTGTGTGTGTGTTGTGTGTGTGTACTTTCCATAAATAATCACAAAAAAGTCTGTAATAATTCATAAGCTGTATAAAGTTAACCTTCAACAGAGATATACAGGGTACTCAATGTACAGTACCACTCTGTCCCAAAATAGGTGCATTCCTCCTTTCCTGTCCTCCTCCTTCCTCCTCCCATCCCTTACTAGGCAGTTTACCGTGGTGGCCAGGCTGCCTATGCCCCTCTCCCTCTCGCTCTTTCTCTCTCTTCCCCTCTCCTCTCTCTCGTTCCTCCCCACTTTCCCCTCTCTCTCTTTCTCTCTCTCTCTTCTCTTTCTCTCCTCTCCTCCCCAGCGTTCTCCCCCTTTCTCATCTCTCCCTTTTTCTCTCTCTCTTCTCTTTCTCTCCTCCTCCCCCGCGTTCTCCCCCTTTCTCTCTCCTCTCTCTCTCTTCTCTTTCTCTCCTCTCCTCCCCCGCGTTCTCCCCCTTTCTCTCCTCTCTCTCTCTCTTCTCTTTCTCTCCTCTCCTCCCCCGCGTTCTCCCCCTTTCTCCTCTCTCCCTTTTTCTCTCTCTCTCTTCTCTTTCTCTCCTCTCCTCCCCCCGCGCTCTCCCCCTTTCTCTCCTCTCTCTCTCTCTCTTCTCTTTCTCTCCTCCCCCGCGCTCTCACCCTTTCTCTCCTCTCTCTCTCTGTTCTCTTTCTCTCCTCCCCCGCGCTCTCACCCTTTCTCCTCTATTCTCTCTCTCCCCCTCTCTCTCCTACACTCAGTGTGTGGTGTATCTATCCATGGCTGCTGCCTGGGCTCATTATGACTGGAGCATGCAGCAGCTTGTCGGGCCAGGCAGGGCAGGGCAGTGCAGTGGGCGGGCCCACGTTGTTGTTTGTGGGAAAAACATCCTGAGTGACTCTCAACCATTTTAGTTGGCCACCATGTATGGAAGTCAATGTGGGAGGGAGAGAGGAGCTCACTAGTATAGCATAGTCTCCTACTAATTGAGATTTTCCTACGATGGAAGTGACTTAGTCTGGGTTCTACGATGGTAGTGACTTAGTCTGGTTCCTACGATGGTAGTGACTCAGTCTGGTTCCTACGATGGTAGGTAGTGACTGTCTGGTTCCTACGATGGTAGTGACTCAGTCTGAGGGTTCCTACGATGGTAGTGACACAGTCTGGGGGTTCCTACGATGGTATTGACTCAGTCTGGTTCCTACGATGGTAGTGACACAGTCTGGGGGTTCCTACGATCGTAGTGACTCAGTCTGGTTCCTACGATGGTATTGACTCAGTCTGGTTCCTACGATGGTATTGACTCAGTCTGGTTCCTACGATGGTATTGACTCAGTCTGGTTCCTACGATGGTAGTGACACAGTCTGGGGGTTCCTACGATCGTAGTGACTCAGTCTGGTTCCTACGATGGTATTGACTCAGTCTGGTTCCTACGATGGTAGTGACTCAGTCTGGTTCCTACGATGGTAGTGACTCAGTCTGGTTCCTACGATGGTATTGACTCAGTCTGGTTCCTACGATGGTAGTGACTCAGTCTGGTTCCTACGATGGTATTGACTCAGTCTGGTTCCTACGATGGTATTGACTCAGTCTGGTTCCTACAATGGTAGAGGAGATTAAAGGAGAACTATATATTAAGGGCACAAGGACAACTAGGACATTATGATGGGTGAGGCTGTTTCCTTCAGTTGACTGCCTGTCTGCCACGATGCCACCCTTCACTCAGACTCAATCTGGCAGACCGCACTCACTTACACGCACACACACACACACACACACACACACACACACACACACACACACACACACACACACACACACACACACACACACACACACACACACACACACAGACAGTCTCGTACAGCTAACCTTGTGGGGACATACAATTCAGTCCCATTCAAAATCCTATCACACACACACACACCCACCACTACCAGGAACCAAACTAGCATTGTTATGTTATGTAACAGCTTGCGTCATACGCAGCAGGCACATCAGTTCAGTTTGGTGACAGTTTTCCTAATAGATGTAAAAATAACGTGTATGTCTGACTGTGAAAATAAGGGTGTCTTCCCTCCTCGCTCATCGTTCTTCCCTCTTTCTCTTTCTGTGTGTGGGGAATGATAAGCGACAGACAGGCCCAAACTGCCATCTCAATAAAACTGCCTCTTCTCCTCTCCCCTCCAACAGACAGACAGACAGACAGACAGACAGACAGACAGACAGACATACAGCATGTTTAAGGGGAGCTAGAAAAACACTTTGTTTCAACTCTCTGTGACGCCGCGAGCCTTGTGACAGGTATCAGTGACTGAATGCTGAGCGCGTGAACACTGTTACCCCTCCTGTCGCTCGCAGAGGCACAGACAGCTCGCTGACACACTAACACACTCATCCAGAGAGTGTGACACCACACACACCAACACACGCCACAAAAACACACGCACAGTGCCTGCCTGTGCCTCTCTCTCCCTCTCCTTCTGCATCAAACAGGTACGCCAGGCCACCAACACACTAAGACACACATTTGCTCGCTGGCTCATAAATAAATGAACTGGTTAAAACAAGATGAGGGAGCCGAGGCGACAGATGCATGGAACACATGTTGTCGAGGACTACGTGATCTGGCACAATGCTTTGCATCATGTTTACTATTCAAATGCTTTGAAAGGACCATGTACATCACTTGTGACAGCCACTAGAAACCAGCCCCACTGCATAGCGTAGCTGTAGTGTAGTCAGGGCTGGCTCCTAGCTCAGGTCTGCGTGCCAAATGGCAACCTATTCCTTGATTGATTGACTGATTGATTGATTGATTAATTGATTGAAAACTTTAAACTTTAAAACACGGGACATACAACACTTCACTAATGGACAACACATGTCACATGACATATGGTTAGTATGGGGTTATGGTTTATAGTCCGTCTGTGTTCAGGAATCTGATGCTTGTTGGAATGAATGACTTGCGTGCCCGGTTTGTTCTGTTGAGTGGGATTTTGAGTCTTCTGCCAGACTGTAATGTTTGGTACTGGTCGGACAGTGGGTTGGTGATGTCTCTCTGTCTGGCTTTGTGGATGATTCTAGATTTAGAGGGATGAGATACTTTGGTACTTAACACCACAGACTTTGGTACTTAACACCACAGACTTTGGTACTTAACACCACAGACTTGAAATGTTTTGAAACAAAGATCTCTTGGACTGTTTTGTGAATTGTGTTGGTGTTTGTTATTGACAGTGAGTCATACCATCCAAGGAAACAGACGGTGAGAATGCTTTCGATGAATGTCTTATAGAAGAGGTGTAGTTGTGTTGTCAACATTAGATTTTCTCAGTTTACGGAGGAAGTGAATGTCTTTATTGTCCTTTTATGAATATTGCTTGTGTAATATGGACCCTGGTCAAAGGTAGTGCACTATAAAGGGAATAGTGCCAGTTGGGACGCGCCCCAGGTCTGTGGTACAGTCATTAGTAAGGCCGCTCAGATAAAGCCTGATGAGCAGGATGATAGAGGAGGACAGAGGAAGTCACCGCTGGATTAATTGGGTGTCGCCAATGCTGCCATTAAACCTGATTGCTGTTGGGACTGTGATTCGTTTCCACGGTGATCAGCTGAGGGGTTGTTGTTGTCCCTTTACTCCCACTATTGTTGATGACGGATGTTTACCTGTGGAGCGTCGGTTTGGTCTCACTCTTTCACTGCCACCGGGATCATTACCGCACCCACCGCCTCCAACTCCCATGATACCACTGTTGCCTTCCACCCACCGCCTCCAACTCCCATGATACCACTGTTGCCTTCCACCCACCGCCTCCAACTCCCATGATACCACTGTTGCCTTCCACCCACCGCCTCCAACTCCCATGATACCACTGTTGCCTTCCACCCACCGCCTCCAACTCCCATGATACCACTGTTGCCTTCCACCCACCGCCTCCAACTCCCATGATACCACTGTTGCCTTCCACCCACCGCCTCCAACTCCCATGATACCACTGTTGCCTTCCACCCACCGCCTCCAACTCCCATGATACCACTGTTGCCTTCCACCCACCGCCTCCAACTCCCATGATACCACTGTTGCCTTCCACCCACCGCCCTAACACTGGGTTGGTCTAGGAACTGTAGGGCCAACCAGAACCTAACACTGGGTTGGTCTAGGAACTGCAGGGCCAACCAGAACCTAACACTGGCTAGGTCTAGGAACTGCAGGGCCAACCAGAACCTAACACTGGGTTGGTCTAGGAACTGTAGGGCCAACCAGAACCTAACACTGGGTTGGTCTAGGAACTGTAGGGCCAACCAGAACCTAACAATGGGTTGGTCTAGGAACTGTAGGGCCAACCAGAACCTAACACTGGGTTGGTCTAGGAACTGCAGTGTCAACCAGAACCTAACACTGGGTTGGTCTAGGAACTGCAGTGCCAACCAGAACCTAACACTGGGTTGGTCTAGGAACTGTAGGGCCAACCAGAACCTAACACTGGGTTGTCCATCTAGATTTTTTCTTGTATGTGCATTTTTTACTTGCATTACCTAATGGAACTCTTTGTAAATGAGAAGCTTCTTTTCTTTTCCAATAAAACTATTTCAGAAGAGAGCGGTAGAGAGGAAAGAGAGAAGCTGTCACACTTCAGTCTTAAAAATACCGCCTTCAAGAGTGCATCATTCCTTTTAATTAGCTGAGCTGAAGTGATCAAAGATGTGGTACCTCACCAGAGAGAGAGATAGGGAGAAGCCACAGGATGCTGGGAGGAATGCTTTGTGATAAAACCGTCACTCGCTGCTCCAACAATAGCAAAGCCATTAAATCTACAAGCCTACAAGCCGTCATGCTGGCGAGCTGTCTGTCGTCGTGGCCCTCCACACGTACACAGATAGAACAGTGACAACTGTCACGCATTTACCCAACAACCACCAGGTAATTAACCAAACAAAATACGTTTACTCACAACAAAATAAGTACACAGAGTCTGAGCCAAGGATATAATGATCACACACTGGAGATTCTCCAGAAGTAGGCTAGTTGGCAGAAACACTCAATTCCTCTAACAAAAGTGTCAGTTGTTCAGCACTGATTTTATGATTAATAGAAACTTGGAACTATTTTTAAAACTACCACATGCTCCAAAACAGAACTCTAGCTGAGAAAGATAAATGAAATTGCATGTGGGCCAATTTTCTGTGCATTAAACAGTAGTCCCCCATTGTATAGGGGGACTACTGCCCTCAGCCCTCAGCCCTCAGTCCTCAGTCCTCAGTCCTCAGTCCTCGGGCAGAGAGTATGGGTAATGAAGTGACAGTGTCTATTAACCAGAAGGCTAGAGTAATGACTGGGTAGAAGGCAGTTGGTGGGAAGTCTCTCTCTCTCTCTCTCTCTCTCTCTCTCTCTCTCTCTCTCTCTCTCTCTCTCTCTCTGGGTAGTTAACGTCACTGAGCACCAGGACAGGGCCCACCATCAGTAGACCAGCCATCAGTCATAGCCCAGCCCCTCCTCCCCGTCCCCCCTCCTCTTTGACAGCTTTATACTCCCCATCACCAGCAATGGCCAATCACACCCCTGGACACACACACTGCTACCTCGTAAAGATGAGTGATGCGAGTTCAGAGGTGACTGTATGAAAGAGAGGGAGAGAGGGTGAGAAGGAGTGGAGAGAGTGAGAGAGACTGTGCGTGTGTGTATGTGTGCAAGTATGTGCAAGTATGAGTGTGTGTGTGTGTGTTGCTGTCATAAACAAAGAGCCAGGCTCCCAGTGTAGGAGATGGATGTGACACGGGACAGCACGCCAAATCACTGCTCAAAAGACACAAAGATTACACTGGCCAAGAGAGGGAGGGAGAGATGGAGGGACCAGGACAAGTGGAGACACGAGGAGAGGAAAATAAATTATTACAAACTCACTCCTCCTCAGGCCACGTGCCACTGTCAGAGTGTGAGTTGGTAAGAGAAAGAGAAATTCATAGATACATCTCTTTTATCTGGGAGGAACAGTATCACAGGCTCTTTTAAACAAACACATTAGATCTCCATGAATCCTGGTCAGGTCCTGTGTAGCTCAGTTGGTAGAGCAAGGGTTGTGGGTTTGATTCCCACAGGCTAACAGTATGAAAACGTATGCAGTCACTACTGTAAGTCTCTCTGGATAAGAGTGTCTGCTAAATGAGTAAAATGTACATGTAAAATGTACTTATACTACAGTAGTTTCCCCATCCCCTCTCTCTCTCTCTTTCTCTGTAGCGTATTGACACTGCTCTCAGGTTGTCCTCCTTTCACACACACTAAATCATTTCTACTCCAAACTTCCACATCTTTCACAATAACGTATCAGACAGCAATTGTTGTCAACTTTTTTTTCCAGAACTCTCTCCCATATGTACACATCCTAACACACACACACGCACGCACGCACGCACGCACACACACACACACACACACACATCCAGCAGATCCTTAACTGGTTTCTTGGGAACTAATTAACATCACCTGTGTTAATTACTGCCTCAAACCAATCAACAGCTTTTCCACTAATTGTTTTTTTTTCCCTTCAAGGCTGGAAGTCACCATGGCGACACTTCTCACCTGAGGCTAGGGGAATTACAGAGTGATCCGCACACTCAGCCAATGGGAGGGCTTGTTTAGGCCAGACAAAAACACCAAACAACAACAAAACAAAATGGATTAGACGACGACAGCCTCACATTTATCACTGTTCCTGTTACCTCTTCAGTCTGCACCTTGTGGCGTACTTCAGGGACTGCAACGGTTTGTGTTGTTTTTAATTCCCACATATTAAAAGTTTCTGCAACTGGAGGATAGAAGGATAGTAGGGACAGAAAGCACAGAGAGAAAGACAGTATATGTGTGTGAGTGTTTGGTGCAAAAGAGAGAGAGGGACAGGGACAGAAAGAGAGAGAAAAAGTGTATTTGTGCACACATGCATGAGAGAGCAGCAGAGAGAAAGAGAGAGAGGGCGAGAGGAAGAGCGAGAGGGCGAGAGGAAGAGAGAGAAGGAGAGAGAAAGAGAGAGAGGGAGAGAGGGAGAGAGGAAGAGAGAGAGGGAGAGAGGAAGAGAGAGAGGGAGAGAGCGAGAGAGCATGGGAAGGAAGAGAAGGAGCAGCAAGGAGAGTTGGAGGTTGTTTCTGGCTGCCTCCTGCCTCCTGTGTGTGTGATGGGATTGATTTTCCTTCAACGGGTCCTCCCGTTTGGCAGGCAGCAGGGTTAGGAGCAGCTCTGGAGTGGCCCTTTCTCTGTACAGGGCTGGCTGAGGGCCACGGGGCCACTCTTTACTGACGGCCCGTGCCCCACAGATCAATACACCTGTCAGGCTGAGGGCCACCATAGGCTACTGACACCCACAACAACACACACACACCAACACAGAACAGTACGCACACACACACGCACATACGAATGCACACATACACACACACACACACACACACACACACACACACACACACACACACAGTGTCTCACCCCTAATGTTAGTGTGTTAGCGCTCTTATTAGCGGTGTCTGTGATGCTATTACCTGTGTGTTATCTTTAACCAGTTTATCAGTGATGCAGGATGAAGAGGGTACAGCAGCTCCCATTGGCCATTTAAACGTGAGGATGAAGAGGGTACAGCAGCTCCCCATGGCTATTTAAACATGAGGATGAAGAGGGTACAAGCCTCAGCACTGAAATTCTAACAGAATGTATCTATAGGAGGAGTACTGCTGCTGTCCAGGTTTACACTACTGCTGCTGTCCAGGTTTACACTAGTGCTGCTGTCCAGGTTTACACTACTGCTGCTGTCCAGGTTTACACTACTTCTGCTGTCCAGGTTTACACTACTGCTGCTGTCCAGGTTTACACTAGTGCTGCTGTCCAGGTTTACACTAGTGCTGCTGTCCAGGTTTACACTAGTGCTGCTGTCCAGGTTTACACTACTGCTGCTGTCCAGGTTTACACTAGTGCTGCTGTCCAGGTTTACACTACTGCTGCTGTCCAGGTTTACACCAGTGCTGCTGTCCAGGTTTACACTAGTGCTGCTGTCCAGGTTTACACCAGTGCTGCTGTCCAGGTTTACACTCCTGCTGCTGTCCAGGTTTACACTACTGCTGCTGTCCAGGTTTACACCAGTGCTGCTGTCCAGGTTTACACTACTGCTGCTGTCCAGGTTTACACTAGTGCTGCTGTCCAGGTTTACACTACTGCTGCTGTCCAGGTTTACACTAGTGCTCAATACATCCTGAGGGGGATCAAGGCCCCTTGTTATCCCCCGGATGCTACCCTCCTGTACCCATCCACCCCCCCTCCGTCCGTACGTGTGCATCCTCATGCAATATTAAGCAGCATGGATGGAGGGTCATAAAGAGCCCTGAGGTTCTACCATTGTAAATTATAAACCACTATTGATTTTCTCCCCTTCCATGCCACCAGCAGCACCCGGCTCATTGTGAGACACGACTGGCAGAGAGCACTTTATTAGATTAGGCCAGAGCTCACCAGCTAATAGACATGGGGAGGAGAG
>CM042391.1:39426906-39439406 GCA_023634145.1 Thymallus thymallus
TTATCTATCTATCTATCTATCTATCTATCTATCTATCTATCTATCTATCTATCTATCTATCTATCTATCTATCTATCTATCTATCTATCTATCTATCTATCTATCTATCTATCTATCTATCTATCTATCTATCTATCTATCTATCTATCTATCTATCTATCTATCTATCTATCTATCTATCTATCTATCTATCTATCTATCTATCTATCTATCTATCTATCTATCTATCTATCTATCTATCTATAAATCCCTATGACAGCCTTGATGAACCCAAGTCCACTAGACTGGCTGATGTGGCAGGAATATAAGCCATAGTACGGAGTGAGCAGGGTTGGACTGGGGCATCTCCTCAATGCATGGTGCATGTCTCACAGAGAGACGGACATAGAAAGCAGAAAAACATCACCCATTAAAATGCTGAATCACATCCTCCATTACCACTGTGCTTCAGAGGAGAGAGGAAAGAGGGAAGAGGGGAGAGGAGAGAGGAGAGAGGAGAGAGGATAGGTGAAGCGGAGAGGGGAGACGGAAGAGGGGAGAGGAGAGAGGAGAGAGGGGAGAGCAGAGAGGAGAGACGGAAGAGGAGAGGGAGAGAGGAGAGAGGAGAGAGGAGAGAGGGGAGAGGGGAGAGGGGAGAGGAGAGAGGAGCGAGGAGAGAGGAGAGAGGGGAGAGAAGAGAGGAGAGACGGAAGAGGAGAGGGAGAGAGGAGAGAGGAGAGAGGAGAGAGGGGAGAGGGGAGAGGAGAGAGGAGAGAGGAGAGGGAGAGAGGAGAGAGGAGAGAGGAGCGAGGAGAGAGGAGAGAGGGGAGATGGGAAGAAGAGAGGGAGAGAGGAGAGAGGGGAGAGGAGAGGAGAAAGGAAAAAGGAGAGAGGAGAGAGGGGAGAGGTGAAGGGGAGAGGGGAGAGGTGAAGGGGAGAGGGGAGAGGTGAAGGGGAGAGGGGAGAGGCGAAGGGGAGAGTCATCAAGCAGTGTGTAGACAGCTATATGGCTCTGCCTCCTCCTCCTCCTCCTCCTCCTCCTCCTCCTCACCACTGAGTGGCCTTGCTTATCCTGCGGCTCATTCCACAGCATTATTGTTCTGTTACAGTGGTGGGGAGGAGGGACATTATTGTTCTGTTACAGTGGTGGGGAGGGGGGACATTATAGGGAGGCAGGGAGGAAGGGCAGGGTGTCAGTGAGCACCACTGAGAGTTACAACATGCACACGCAGCCCACACCAACAAGCCCCGTTTGCATCACACACCAAAACAACAGCAAAACCTCATTAGCTTACACGCTCTCTCTCTCTCTCTCTCTCTCTCTCTCTCTCTCTCTCTCTCTCTCTCTCTCTCTCTTTCTCTCTCTTCCTCTTTCTTTCACTCTGTCTCTCTCGATGTGTGTAACCTGATTTCCCCCTTGTCCAGCTCTGGGTGCTGCCTCACAAGTCACTTCAATTCAGCTTAGAAAATTCAGCTTGGAGAACAGCTCCACCAGTCAATTTAAGTCAACTTTAGCACACACAGTCCATGGGGGTACTGAAGACGCCATTGATTCAGTATAAATGCTTGTGTCCCGTACCCTATGCTCTGAAACCCTCAGCAACACAAGCTCAAAAGACAACCCAGCACAAGGGCCTTTGTTGCAGAGCAAGTCAACGCTGTGACAAATAAAAGCAGGAGTCCAAAGGGAAGATAATGCTTGGCAGAAGTTGACGTTTGTCATCTGCAAACTATTTTTTGTGGAGCCAAGAAAACAAACATTTCAGAACTGCATTTTAACTGTGTGCGATGTGAGATGGAGAGGGGGAGCGGGGGAGAGAGAGGGGGGGAGAGAGAGAGAGAGAGAGAGAGAGAGAGAGAGAGAGAGAGAGAGAGAGAGAGAGAGGGCGAGAGAGAGAGATACCATTATTTAAACCGGTCCGCCGCAAAACAGCACAATAAATAGTACCATTGTTGTTTTGTCTCAGAGAGAGGATGGAGAGGATGGAGAGGATGGAGAGGATGGGGAGGATGGAGAGGATGGAGAGGATGGAGAGGATGGAGAGGCTGGGGAGGCTGGGGAGGATGGAGAGGATGGAGAGGATGGGGAGGATGGAGAGGATGGAGAGGCAGGGGAGGATGGAGAGGATGGGGAGGATGGAGAGGCTGGAGAGGATGGAGAGGCTGGAGAGGATGGAGAGGCTGGAGAGGATGGAGAGGATGGGGAGGATGGAGAGGATGGAGAGGATGGAGAAGATGGGGAGGATGGGGAGGATGGAGAGGATGGAGAGGATGGAGAGGATGGAGAGGATGGAGAGGCTGGAGAGGATGGAGAGGATGGAGAGGGTGGTGAGGGTGGAGAGGATGGAGAGGGTGGAGAGGGTGGAGAGGGTGGAGAGGGTGGGAAGGGTGGAGAGGGTGGAGAGGATGGGGAGGGTGGAGAGGGTGGAGAGGGTGGAGAGGGTGGAGAGGATGGAGAGGATGGGAGGATGGGCGTGCTCGTTTGTGGTGGAACGAGAGTGAGAGAGAGAGAGAGAGAGAGAGAGAGAGAGAGAGAGAGTAGCAGTTTGACACACATACACACACACACACACAAACACGACCCCTCTCTCCCGCTTCAGCAGAAAGCAGGGAGGAAAACCTTTGACTTAGCACAGTATTTGCTCACCAGCCAAACATGTTGATGAGGGGAAAATAGTGCTAATGCAGCAAGGAAGCTTTTCTTTTCAAATTAACCCAATAAAAAACAACTTTCCCCTTTCCTGTAAAACTTTAATAAGCTATAAAAATTGTATAACATTTATAATTCTGGGTAGTCAATAAAAAAAAGCACTTCCCATGCAAAGGGTAGTACTAGAGGGTAAAGGGTGAAGGTGAACATCTTTCTGTTAGCAAAGGCAGTAGCTATACGTAGCCAAGTCATTTATTTTTTACATTAAAAAGATAATATTTTGTACTTATTATTATATATTTTACTGTACATTTACTAAGAGGGGTGGGGGGCCTCGGAGTTGTCAAGACAACCAAGGAAGACCAAAGCAAATATTCCAAATCAGCTCGTCGCGGTTCCCTCTGTCTTCAGTTGTTGTTCTGGTCTCTCCCCATGGAGATTAGAGCGGTGATCACGTCTGTAGCGTGTACAAGTCTCACCGTCACCACACACTTCACACAGCACCACAAATTAGAATTAGACAACTCATTCCTTTACTGTCTCCTTTGATTTCACGCCTCTGATTTTGTTTGGATTGCGAAACTGGATTTAGACTAAGTGTTTGTTATCGTGCTTTCAGCTCTAGGTCTCGTATGACAGGCCTGCCATTATGAGACACATATGTGGATACCCAGAAACCACCACTTTGCCTGCCGAGGAGGGCTAGACCCGGGATTAACCAGCACTGGCTGTAATGGCACCAACACACACACAGGCACACACACACACACACACACACACAGACACACACAGGCACGCACACACAGACAGACACACACATACACACACACACACACACACACACACACAGGCACACAGACACACACACACACACACAGGCACACAGACACATACACACACAAGCACACACAGGCACGCATGCAAGCACATTGCACTGGACTCCATAGATACATGCAGCACTCCTTTATCTGAGACAAGTCATAATAAAAGCTACACCTGAAGGTTTGTCTTAGCTGTCAATTCGGAGGCTTCACAGCCAGCACATAGAGAAGACATAGAGAGAACATAGAGAGAACATAGAGAGGACATAGAGAGGCTATCAGACACAGAGAGGACACAGAGAGGACATAGAGAGGACATAGAGAGAACATAGAGAGGACACAGAGAGGACACAGCCAGCACATAGAGAGAACATAGAGAGGACATAGAGAGCCTATCAGACAAAGAGAGGACACAGAGTGGACAAAGAGAGGACATAGAGAGGACATAGAGAGGACACAGAGAGGACACAGAGAGGACACAGCCAGCACATAGAAAGGACATAGAGAGAATATTGAGAGAACATAGAGAGGACATAGAGAGGCTATCAGACACAGAGAGGACATAGAGAGGACACAGAGAGGACACAGAGAGGATATAGAGAGGCTATTAGACACAGAGTGGACACAGAGAGGACATAGAGGCTATCAGACACAGAGAGGACACAGAGGGGACATAGAGAGGACACAGAGAAGACATATAGAGGACACAGCCAGCACATAGAGAGGACATAGAGAGAATATTGAGAGAACATAGAGAGGACACAGAGAGGACACAGAGAGGACATAGAGAGGACATAGAGAGGACACAGAGAGGACACAGAGAGGACACAGAGAGGACACAGAGAGGATATAGAGAGGCTATTGGACACAGAGAGGACACAGAGAGGACATAGAGGCTATCAGACACAGAGAGGACACAGAGAGGACATAGAGAGGACACAGAGAAGACATATAGAGGACATATAGAGGCTATCAGACACAGAGAGGACACAGAGAGGCTATCAGACACAGAGAGGACACAGAGAGGACATAGAGAGGACACATAGAGTGCATAGAGAGGACATATAGAGGACATAGAGAGGACACAGAGGACACAGAGACGACATATAGAGGACATAGAGAGCCTATGAATCACAGAGAGGGTAGAGCTATCTGTCCCATTGTGTTGAAGAGTGTTATGGGACTAGACAGAAGACTTCCTGCTAGTGATAAGAGCAGGGTGAGCGCCGGGCTGCATGGGCCTCTGTCCACACTCTGGTATTCTGGGTTATTGATAGGCCAGGCCCGGGCCACTAACTTAATGCTTGGTAACTGCCCCCCCATGAGAGGGGTGAGGTAAGGGGGGAGCCGGGAGGGGTGAAGAGAGGAGGGAAGAGAGGGAGGGGGTGGGTGTTTGGCTGGGCAGTGAATGATATGGTTCAGCCGGTTTTGTGTAAGTTCACAGAATTATTGGATCCGCAGGACGTCCAAGATATGTTTTTCATCTCCTCTAAGGTTTAGTGAAATTGTAAAAACTGCATGTGGTAACGTTAAAGTGGGGTTTTAAAAAGTTATAATTTCTTGACTACACAGTCGACAAGAGCTATGCCCAGGAGGAGGTGAACTTGGAGAGAGAGAGAAATGGAGAAAGAGAGGTGTGGGGGCTGAAAGAGAGGTGTGGGGGCTGAAAGAGAGGTGGGGGTGAAAGAGAGGTGGGGGTGAAAGAAAAGAGAGGGGGGTGAAAAGATTGATAGAGGTGGGGAGAAGGACCGAGAGATTTCAGCCAGCTACCCAACCATACCGACTAACTTTAGTCTGAGGACTGTGTGTGTGTGTGTGTGTGTGTGTGTGTGTGTGTGTGTGTGTGTGTGTGTGTGTGTGTGTGTGTTTGTTTCTCCTCTCATAAGCAGACACCGCTGGCGGCAACAAACTTCAGAGACACACACAAACAAACAGCAGCAGCAGTAAGCAGAAAGATGTCTCTTCATCAGCCTGACGGCCATACTGTTTATTCAACCCATCTTTTCACTGTTTACTTCAAATACACATTTTCACAGGAATTTAATTTCTGCATATTTGTATAGTAGATTTTCTAAGTAAATGACTCATCAGGAAAAACCAATAGAAGAACATTCCCATCCACGGTTTGACCGTGACCACGACTCTTGGTGGTGTCCGCTGGGATTGGAACAGCAACACAGGTTGTAGCCAGAGCTGCTGACAGAGCCATAGGGAATAGCGGAGAGGGTACAGTGTGTGTGTGTGTGTGTGTGTGTGTGTGTGTGTGTGTGTGTGTGTGTGTGTGTGTGTGTGTGTGTGTGTGTGTGTGTGTGTGTGTGTGTGTGTGTGTGTGTGTGTGTGTGTGTGTGTGTGTGTGTGTGTGTGTGTGTGTGTGTGTGTGCGCTCGTCTGTGTGTGTGCTCCAGTCAGTCAGAGACAGGTGAGCGGGCCTGTATGTTGGGGATCTTGGGGAAGCGTTGATTGGATGGCTCTAGTGTAGCAGGCTTACGGGCATTGGGCCTGAGGGTGGGAGGGAGGGAAGGAGGGAGGGAGGAAGGGAGTAGTGGCCAGTGAGAGTGAGTGAGCTTGTGTTTGACTCCTCTCTCCTTTACTGTGGAAATTAAAGGCCTACTCAGCAGGTTCCACCCGTGACCCAGAACAAAACAGAACACAGAATAGAGCAGACACATGCAGGCACAGCGTTCTGACTGTCCTCAGTGGTTTATGCTCTGACTGTCCTCAGTGGTTTATGCTCTGACTGTCCTCAGTGGTTTATGCTCTGACTGTCCTCAGTGGTTTATGTCTGTGTCTGTGTGTTATTGTCCATCTCTCTCCATTACACACATACACGTCTTTGTTCAGACAGTTAAACGCTCATACACTTACGCATAGATACTTTACGCACACAAACACACACAAACACACATACACACACACTCACACACACTCACACACACTCACACACACTCACACACACTCACATACACTCACACACACCTCCACTGGAATGCAAAGTGAACAATGCGGAGGTTTGGGGGGGAAATGGTGTCTGTCCAGGCCAACACACAGCACACTCTTTCCTAGTATTGTCATCGAGCTCATTACAGCCAGCCGATTGTCCGCATGCCCTGCCTTCAGTAACTCCACATGCCCTGCCTTCAGTAACTCCACATGCCCTGCCTTCAGTAACTCCACACGCCCTGCCTTCAGTAACTCCACATGCCCTGCCTTCAGTAACTCCGCATGCCCTGCCTTCAGTAACTCCACACGCCCTGCCTTCAGTAACTCCACACGCCCTGCCTTCAGTAACTCCACACGCCCTGCCTTCAGTAACTCCACACGCCCTGCCTTCAGTAACTCCACATGCCCTGCCTTCAGTAACTCCACACGCCCTGCCTTCAGTAACTCCACACGCCCTGCCTTCAGTAACTCCACACGCCCTGCCTTCAGTAACTCCACACGCCCTGCCTTCAGTAACTCCACACGCCCTGCCTTCAGTAACTCCACACGCCCTGCCTTCAGTAACTCCACACGCCCTGCCTTCAGTAACTCCACACGCCCTGCCTTCAGTAACTCCACACGCCCTGCCTTCAGTAACTCCACACGCCCTGCCTTCAGTAACTCCACACGCCCTGCCTTCAGTAACTCCACACGCCCTGCCTTCAGTAACTCCACACGCCCTGCCTTCAGTAACTCCACACGCCCTGCCTTCAGTAACTCCACACGCCCTGCCTTCAGTAACTCCACACGCCCTGCCTTCAGTAACTCCACACGCCCTGCCTTCAGTAACTCCACACGCCCTGCCTTCAGTAACTCCACATGCCCTGCCTTCAGTAACTCCACACGCCCTGCCTTCAGTAACTCCACATGCCCTGCCTTCAGTAACTCCACACGCCCTGCCTTCAGTAACTCCACACGCCCTGCCTTCAGTAACTCCACACGCCCTGCCTTCAGTAACTCCACACGCCCTGCCTTCAGTAACTCCACACGCCCTGCCTTCAGTAACTCCACACGCCCTGCCTTCAGTAACTCCACACGCCCTGCCTTCAGTAACTCCACACGCCCTGCCTTCAGTAACTCCACACGCCCTGCCTTCAGTAACTCCACACGCCCTGCCTTCAGTAACTCCACACGCCCTGCCTTCAGTAACTCCACACGCCCTGCCTTCAGTAACTCCACATGCCCTGCCTTCAGTAACTCCACATGCCCTGCCTTCAGTAACTCCACACGCCCTGCCTTCAGTAACTCCACATGCCCTGCCTTCAGTAACTCCACATGCCCTGCCTTCAGTAACTCCACACGCCCTGCCTTCAGAAACTCCACACGCCTTGCCTTCAGTAACTCCACACGATCATTCCCTGTTACTTCCTTGTCCTGGCTGTGTGTAAGGGGATAACACTGCATGTGATATGTGTTTGTGTCCTCCATAGAGGAATCATGATATGTGTTTGTGTCCTCCATAGAGGAATCATGATATGTGTTTGTGTCCTCCATAGAGGAATCATGATATGTGTTTGTGTCCACCATAGAGGAATCATGATATGTGTTTGTGTCCTCCATAGAGGAATCATGATATGTGTTTGTGTCCTCCATAGAGGAATCATGATATGTGTTTGTGTCCTCCATAGAGGAATCATGATATGTGTTTGTGTCCTCCATAGAGGAATCATGATATGTGTTTGTGTCCACCATAGAGGAATCATGATATGTGTTTGTGTCCACCATAGAGGAATCATGATATGTGTTTGTGTCCTCCATAGAGGAATCATGATATGTGTGTTTTAGTAAGTGACATTCAAAACTGTCACTGAATGATCAGACATTTGTAAAGCAAATCAACCAAGTATAACATGGTGCATGACATGTACGTTAATGTTTCAAGACAGCATTCCTCCATAGCACTGAGTTTAGACAGGACACTCTCCATGGCCTTGGTGCAGGACTGGAGGTATATAGCCATCCCACCAGGGGTCTTTCACTGCAATACACAACAGTCTGTCTCTCCTCTACCCTTTACCCCCCTACCCCTACCCTCTACCCTCTACCCCCCACCCCTTCTTCTCTCTCCTCTCTTCTCTCTCCTCTCTCCTCTCCACTCTCTCCTCTCCCCACTACCACCAACCAACCACACTCTGATTCATCTGTTTATTTCCTCTGTCTCTCTTGAGGGTACAGGAACGCAAACTCTACAAAAACACAACCCCACCCTCTCCACTCCTCCACCCACACCTAAAGAGAAAGCCAGTGTGTTTAATTGGGAGGTTGGGAGGTTTGGAGCACCCTCCCTCCTCCATTGCTCCACCCCCAGGCCCCGGGGGAACTACATTCCCGTCCATTAGCTGATGGGAGGGAGATGGGAGCCTGTTTCCTGTGGGTCCTGGCCCCTGTGCTCTGCTGCGCTGGGCTGTGTGGCCAGCGGCAACCTGATGAGCTATGGCCCTCCAACAGCCCTCCAGAACAGGAAGCAATCCACAGACTGGCTGACTGACTGACTGACTGACTGACTGACTGACTGACTGACTGACTGACTGACTGACTGACTGACTGACTGACTGACTTTGAAAACACAAGTAGTTGAATATTGGCATGTATTTGAAAATACAAATACATACATAGTCCTATGCATTTGAACCAGGTCTATTTTCAAATTGTAGGCTATGTATAGGACATTAGAAGTAGTTGATTCGGCCATATTATTTTGAAATACTCAAAATACACAGAAAATAAGTATTTAAATAACAAATAACCAAATACAACCCTGTCCTGCACCCACACACACCTCCCCTGTCATGCACCCACACACCTCCCCTGTCCTGCACCCACACACACCTCCCCTGTCCTGCACCCACACACCTCCCCTGTCCTGCACCCACACACCTCCCCTGTCCTGCACCCACACACACCTCCCCTGTCCTGCACCCACACACCTCCCCTGTCCTGCACCCACACACCTCCCCTGTCCTGCACCCACACACCTCCCCTGTCCTGCACCCACACACACCTCCCCTGTCCTGCACCCACACACCTCCCCTGTCCTGCACCCACACACACCTCCCCTGTCCTGCACCCACACACCTCCCCTGTCCTGCACCCAAACACCTCCCCTGTCCTGCATCCACACACCTCCCCTGTCCTGCACCCAAACACCTCCCCTGTCCTGCATCCACACACCTCCCCTGTCCTGCAGCCACACCCCTCCCCTGTCCCCTGTCTTGGCAGTATAAACACCCTAGTCCCCTGTCCCCTGTTCCAGCAGTATAAACACCCCTGTCCCCTGTCCCCTGTCCCCTGTCCCCTGTCCCCTGCCCCCTGTCCCAGCAGTTTAAACATCCTAGACCCCTATCCCCTGTCCAGGCAGTATGAACTCCCTAGTCCCCCTGTCCCCTGTCTCGGCAGTATTAACACCCTAGTCCCCTGTCCCCTGTCCAGGCAGTATAAACATCCTAGTCCCTTATCCTCTGTCCAGGCAGTATGAACTCCCTAGTCCCCTGTCCTCTGTCCAGGCAGTATGAACAACCTAGTCTCCTGTCCTCTGTCCAGGCAGTATGAACACCCTAGTCCCCTGTCCTCTGTCCAGGCAGTATGAACTCCCTAGTACTCTGTCCTCTGTCCAGGCAGTATGAACACCCTATGTGTAATCTGACTATGTGCCTGACCCCTGACCCCTGGCCCCTGCTCCCAGACAGAGGCAGTAATGACAGGAGTGAAACACAGAGAAGGAAAAGGCAGTGAGACAAGCCTGTGTTTAGACATATATATCTCCACTGGCTCTACATTACACAAAACATGATACAACTTCTCCACACAGTATGGATGTACACAGTATGGATGTACACAGTATGGATGTACACAGTATGGATGTATGCAACCGTCTAGTTGATGCTGTAAGTGAATGATTAGGTGGGTGGATGTAGGACTGTGTAAGATATATATGACATGGTGGCTGGAACATGGAAGGTGGATGGCTTGTGTTCTGCACAGGAAGTGGCAGGAGAATCAACTTCCTGTACAAGTGGAAATCTCATCTGTGAGGCAGGCGAGCTGGGCAGAGCCAGGGGGCGAGAGGGCCCGGTCACATGCAGTCTGAGCCTGCTGGTGGGACAAATAGGACCCCCCTCGACACACACACACACACTCATCAACCCACCCATCCACTCCCACATGGCCCACTGCTAGGCTGCATCCTGTGTTAGTGTTAGTGTTAGTGTTAGAGCAGTGTATGCTGAAGCCCTCTGTCACTCTGTAATGTTATATCATCCAGTGATGACAGTCCCATCAAGCTGTTTACTCAGGAGGCTTTTTCTCTCTTTCTCTGCCATGATTTCACAATCACTTGTATTAATAGGACATTTGTTATTGAACTGTTCACAGAACAAAGACTCACCATGCACTGAGCACACAAACACCACTTCTGAGATGGGCTGGTTATTTTTAAATATGGGCGGCGTAAGCCTCTGGCTCTGCCAGCCAGCGCTAGCTAACGCTTTCTCTGCACTCTGACTAGACAGTGTGGACTCATCTTCTGTCCTCTCCGCCACAGATTCTTAGACTGCTAAATTACAGGCCGGCTGTGTTAGGGAGGGAGGGAGAGAGAGAGAGAGAGAGAGAGAGAGAGAGAGAGAGAGAGAGGAGGGAGGGAGGGAGGGAGGGAGGGAGGGAGGGAGGGAGGGAGGGAGGGAGGGAGGGAGGGAGGGAGGGAGGGAGAGAGGGAGAGAGGGAGAGAGGGGAGAGAGGGAGAGAGGGAGAGAGGGAGAGAGGGAGAGAGGGAGAGAGGGAGAGAGAGGAGAGAGAGAGAGAGAGAGAGAGAGAGAGAGAGAGAGAGAGAGAGAGAGAGAGAGAGAGAGAGAGAGAGAGAGAGAGAATGAGTGTCTGTGTTTTCGTGGAGACATTGATTTGACTACATACTGTAATTACCAACTGGAGCACCTACAGTAGGAGCCAAAGCTTTCGCAGAGAAAAACGTTCAAACAAATCAGCGGCTGTGTGAAAACAAAATGCTGTTGTGACTGGAGCCTCATACAATCTCTCTCCTCCTCCGCCTCATTAGAGAGGAAAAACTGAGGGACATCTTTCCACAGGCGAACAACCTCCGGATAAGATCAACCACTCTCTACAGGCTCACAACTCCTCACTGCCCTCTCTCCTTGATCAGACTCTTAACAGCCCAAAGCCTAATAACACTACCTTTACCACAGGGCCTATGTAAAGGGGGGAGGAGGGTAAGCAGGGGGAGGTATGTGCCAGGAGTTCCATGTTGTAAGGAGCAGAGGAGCAGGAGGGAGGGACAGGTGGTAAGGATACAACTCCATGATGTACTCGTAGGGGGTGGATGTGGGTGGTTGGAAGTGAGGAGGGAGGTGGAGGAGGGTGGGATGTGAGAGAGGAGGTAGAGGGGGAAGAGCTCCAATACATGAGCTGAATTTATGATCTAGCTCCGGAGGAGATCCAGCATTTGTAACCCTGCGCTTTCAGTGTGCCCGGACATCAGGTCTGCCATAAATCACCCAGCCAAGCTATGTCGCTAGCTGGGTTCCTCCCCTCCCTCCCTCCCTCCCTCTTTATTTTTTGGTGCTGTATTTGAGGACTATTTGAGCGAATCAGTCTGATACACCAGTGCTCGTTAGGTGACCATAAATCCGATGTACCCACATAGTAATTTAGCCAATTAGCATCTCAGTGTTGGGTGGCACCTAAATTACAGCAAATAGAACTGGAGAAAATAAGATGGGGATTTTACAGCCGCTCATTTGTAATTCCATGAGCATAAATCTGTAAATCCCAGTCGACGTTCAGCCTCCTTCCGCTGGAAACGGCTCAAGATGATTTAATCATAGCAGAACTACACTTCTATACCCTTTATAAAACAACACAAAGTAGAAAGGGCATCAACAATGAGCGCATTGACCACCATTAAAATGGATACTGTATTATATATTGTATTTTCTCTGTCTCTGTCTCTCTGTCTCTCTCTCTGTCTCTCTCCTCTGTCTCTCTGTCTCTCTGTCTGTCTCTCTCTCCTGTCTCTCTGTCTCTCTCTCTCTCTGTCTGTCTGTCTGTCTGTCTGTCTGTCTG
>CM042391.1:39444406-39446906 GCA_023634145.1 Thymallus thymallus
TGGTTCTAATCTAATATTTAATCGTTCATTCTGATTTGCATAAAGTCCTTTTGGGGATTGATCAAATATCAGTGCAAAGGTTTTAAACGTAGGGTATGTTACTAGAAACTTTTGAAGTTTACCAGTAAACTACTAGTGGCCTTTTGGGTACCTCAGATTATCACAGGTGTCTGTAATTATCTCTGGTCCTCTGTGTGGCCTTATCACACGGGAGTTGCAGCGATCGGAAAAGACTGTAACTACCAATTGGATATGACGAAATTGGGGAGAAAAGGGGTTAAAAAAAAACTTGGTATCAATTTAGTGAATACCGTTGGTGTTTATTATGCGGGTTTACTATGAGGGTTTAAGTATGAAATATCCTTTATATGTCAATATGTCTTTGTTGTCAATATTTTGGTGCCAAACTGGTGGCAGACAATAGTTGGACGTTTTAGTATTGGGAAGAGATGAAGAGTTACTTGAAAATAATGGCAATGTTAATTAGATGTTTTTTTCATTAATTAAGCTATTTTCTCTTGAACCATATGGTTCATCTACTAGAAACTCATGGACAATATGGACACATATATATAAAATGATAATACTATATATTTATAATTTTTGTTACCATCGATTGCCATAGATGAACCATTCATTACTAAAATGACTGCAGATTCCAGTAACTTTGGTAGATTACCAGTATCTTTTGCAACCCTAATCAGCTTCAAACTGTCTGCAAAAATGGATTTTACAAATATCCCCCAAACATAAGAAGATTGTCTGAAGAGTTGTAGTTTGGTTTAGAAAATTATTTTCTTGTCATTTCTCACCACAGAATTTTCCATTCCCTGAGAAGGTTGTAGTAACTGTAGTTAGAACTAAAAAATACATATCCTCAAATCCTAATATCAAGTTACCAATTACAAATGAAAAGAAGAGGAGGAGGAAGATGAGGAAGAGGAGGAGGAGGATGAAGAGGAGGAGGAGGAGGAAGAGGAGGAAGAGGAGGAGGAGGAAGCGGAGGAAGAGGAGGAGGAGGAAGAGGAAGAGGTGGAGGAGGAAGAGGAAGAGGAAGAGGAGGAGGAGGAGGAGGAGGAGGAGGAGGAGGAGGAGGAGGAGGAGGAGGAGGAGGAGGAGGAGGAGGAGGGAGGGAGGAGGAGGAGATACAGGAGGAAGAGGAGGAGTAGGAGGAGGGGGAAGGAGGAGGAAGAGGAGGAGGGAGGGAGGAGGAGGAGGAGGAGGAAGACAATAACATGTGAATTACAGCCATACGTTGTGTGGTGATGCAGTGAAGCACAAAGACTTTTCCTGCCCAGCATGTGTCGCTATCGTGTGTATCTGCACCTTGGCTGTGCAGCATCTCGCTGAGGGGGGGAGGGAGGGATAGAGGGAGCAGAGGTGGTCTTCACTGAAGCCTATAAGCCTACAGGTCCTGAAATAAACAGCGCCGTTACAAAGAGAAGAACAATATCGCTGTCATTGTGTTGAATTCCAGCCCGATCACTGAAAGATCAATTCCAATTTTCTTATGCAATTAGGAACCGATCATCACAGAAATAATAATGTCACAAGCTTATTGCAACTATTTAATCACACCGCTGGGAAGGAACTGTATATTGCATCACTGGTAAGACGTGCATAATAAGTGTCAGAATGATATTAGCAGCAGTGACATGGGGTCAGAGTTCAGGTGCTGTGTTCCACACCCCCAGTCAGTCTGAGGAGGGGAATTAACCTGGGGCTAATAATAACTCAGTGCTAACACAGACAACCGGATGGACGGATCTGCTCTGCTACTCTACGCTCTCGCTAGCTAGCTAGACTCCCAGGAGGGCAGGTCCTAACTATGCTCCTCTTTTAAAAGGGTGAGAGGGCAGCCTCAAGTCATAGACACATAATCTTATCCAACACAATGGCTGAAAACACACACATCTTAATACCCTGCTGAGACTAGACACACAGTATCTTTACTTAGCCCAAGATACAAATGACAGTGTGTTAGTCTCCTACTGTCTCCCACAAAGACACACAGACACAACTAGACTTATAATTAATTTGTCTTGTCAGGGTAAGTAGGGGAACACTGTAGAGAAATGTGTTAGCACATTGGCCTCCTGTCACCGGGACTGCTCTCCTTGAGAGAGAACCACTGAATGCAATCACAACACTACCTCACTACTTCAACATCTGGTGGTTATTAATTTGCTCTGTTTTTCTTTCTTGTTAAAGGGCCATGAGCTGAATGTGCTTTGCTTTGTCTAGCGTAGCCTCTGCTAGCTGTGGTTGTTGTTGTTGTATGGCTGCTGCTGAAGTCTCTGTTGTTATGCTTGTGTTGTTCTGAGTGTGTTGTTCTGAGTGTATTGTTCTGTGTGTGTTGTTCTGTGCGTGTTGTTCTGAGTGTGTTGTTCTGAGCGTAGTGTTCTGAGTGTGTTGTTCTGAGTGTGTTGTTCTGTGTGTGTTGTTCTGTGTGTGTTTGTCTGAGTGTGTTGTTCTGTGTGTGTTTTTCTGTGTCCTCTAT
>CM042391.1:39451906-39484406 GCA_023634145.1 Thymallus thymallus
TGAATTAACCACAACCCTGTAAAAACAGAGCCACGTGGCAAGATGTTGCAAGAACAAAAAATAATATATAACTTATAAGTCTAAGCAAATATTATCACAATTAAAGCTGCAATATCTAAGTTTTGTTTTTGCGTCTTTTACTTCCGGCTTTGTACACCAGCTGAAAATATAATGGTTTTATATTTTTTTGGTTAATATATTTCAGTAATATATTACAGTGCGGTTTAGAGTACAATGATTCTCTACACTTGTTTTATCAATTAAACAGAAATCAGACCAACTACTAGAATTTTAGCAACCAGGAAATGGAGGAGCGATTTCTGCATACTGCACCTTTGACTAAATATTCTCTCGCTTTGGTTTTCCTCATAAAATATCAATTTTGAGCAACATACTAAGTTGGATTAGAACCCTAGTGGTTCTTCTTCACTGAACCAAAATGGTTCCCTATAGAACCCTGCATGGTGCCATTTATTAATTATGGCTAGAACTATTAAATTGTAATATTTTGAGCTAAGAATATAATTTAATAAACAATTGAATAATCAACAAAAGAAAAGCAGCATACTTTGTAAATATGCACTGGTGGCCAGGGAGGCATCTCATTGTTTGAATGATGGCCCATGTCAACTCTGTCTGACTTCTTTACAATACAATACAATACAATACAATACAATATACTTTGTCAATTAGTTACAGTGAACAACAAAACTGTGTCTTCTGCTTCGTTCTCAACTTCCCCAAACAGCAGATATCACACATACAGTTGAGACAAGCACAGGTTCAGGCTGCAGTGCAGTGCAGTGCACCTGGATGGAGAGCATGTTGTGGGGTTAAGGGCCCAACGGTAGGGGAATGTATTGAAGATGTGAACCCAGCAGCCCTCCAGTCAAAATCCTTAGTCACTGGGCTACCTGCTAGACTGGTTCCAGAGAAGATGGAAAAAAAATTGCTAAATCATGAGTTCATCTTCAGAAATAAGCACGAGTTAATGTGTCAAAATGAAGACTAAATGCTATGCAGACATAACTATTATGTTGTAGAAGAACAACGTACAGTGGGGAGAACAAGTATTTGATACACTGCCGATTTTGCAGGTTTTCCCACTTACAAAGCATGTAGAAGTCTGTAATCTTTATCATAGGTACTCTTCAACTGTGAGTGACGGAATCTAAAACAAAAATCCAGAAAATCACATTGTATGATTTTTAAGTAATTCATTTGCATTTTATTGCATGACATAAGTATTTGATACATCAGAAAAGCAGAACTTAATATTTGGTACAGAAACCTTTGTTTGCAATTACAGAGATCATACGTTTAATGTAGTTCTTGACCAGGTTTGCACACACTGCAGCAGGGATTTTGGCCCACTCCTCCATACAGACCTTCTCCAGATCCTTCAAGTTTCGGGGCTGTCGCTGGGCAATACGGACTTTCAGCTCCCTCCAAAGATTTTCTATTGGGTTCTGGTCTGGACACTGGATAGGCCACTCCAGGACCTTGAGATGCTTCTTACGGAGCCACTCCTTAGTTGCCCTGGCTGTGTGTTTCGGGTCGTTGTCATGCTGGAAGACCCAGCCACGACCCATCTTCAATGCTCTTACTGAGGGAAGGAGGTTGTTGGCCAAGATCTCGTGATACATGGCCCCATCCATCCTCCCCTCAATACGGTGCAGTCGTCCTGTCCCCTTTGCAGAAAAGCATCCCCAAAGAATGATGTTTCTACCTCCATGCTTCACGGTTGGGATGGTGTTCTTGGGGTTGTACTCATCCTTCTTCTTCCTCCAAACACGGTGAGTGGAGTTTAGACCACATGACCTTCTCCCATTCCTCCTCTGGATCATCCAGATGGTCATTGGCAAACTTCAGACGGGCCTGGACATGCGCTGGCTTGAGCAGGGGGACCTTGCGTGCGCTGCAGGATTTTAATCCATGACGGCGTAGTGTGTTACTAATGGTTTTCTTTGAGACTGTGGTCCCAGCTCTCTTCAGGTCATTGACCAGGTCCTGCCGTGTAGTTCTGGGCTGATCCCTCACCTTCCTCATGATCATCGATGCCCCACGAGGTGAGATTTTGCATGGTGCCCCAGACCGAGGGAGATTGACCGTCATCTTGAACTTCTTCCATTTTCTAATAATTGCGCCAACAGTTGTTGCCTTCTCACCAAGCTGCTTGCCTATTGTCCTGTAGCCCATCCCAGCCTTGTGCAGGTCTACAATTTTGTCCCTGATGTCCATACACAGCTCTCTGGTATTGGCCATTGTGGAGAGGTTGGAGTCTGTTTGATTGAGTGTGTGGACAGGTGTTTTTTATACAGGTAACGAGTTCAAACTATGTGCAGTTAATACAGGTAATTAGTGGAGAACAGGAGGGCTTCTTAAAGAAAAACTAACAGGTCTGTGAGAGCCGGAATTCTTACTGGTTGGTAGGTGATCAAATACTTATGTCATGCAATAAAATGCAAATTAATTATTAAAAGATCATACAATGTGATTTTCTGGATTTTTGTTTTAGATTCCGTCTCTCACAGTTTAAGTGTACCTATGATAAAAATTACAGACCTCTACATGCTTTGTAAGTAGGAAAACTTGCAAAATCGGCAGTGTATCAAATACTTGTTCTCCCCACTGTATATGCAGTTGTTGTCAGCAGCAGCCAACAGAGAGCTTCTTTGCCTCTAATTGTTCTGGGCTTCTGTCAGACTGAGCAAAACATAGATAGTGTTAAAAGACATAGATAGTATATCGTGAAGTGCAAGACTATACTCTATTTGAATCTTACATATCAAAACTGTGCAGTTTTATCAGTTAGGCTGTATCAATATGTTAAATGAAGTCTACATGAATTAACTAAGCCTTATTCGTTCACCATACTAAATATGTAAATCTGCAACAAAAAAAAAAATTATCTAGTCATTAACGGTGTAAAACAATTCCATCGGATATCGCAAAAGTTCGAGTAGCATATAGAAGAGATTCCCCATAAATATCACCTAAACCTGTTATACATAAATAGCTTCTTTCAGTCAGCAACAGTCTTCTAATGGCTTGAAGCATAGGCTAGTCCCCTCAATTGACTCCACGCTGAAATGCTGAAATAAAATAAACAGCGAATTGCCAATGCCAGGCTGGGTCTGTAGTTCTATTTGGCATATCCCATAATAAAAAATTGCTTATAATTTAAAAAGTTTGTAAAGTGGCGAATTAAAGTAGGCTAGCTTTTTCTGTTTAGCTAGCTAAGTTAGTTTGCTAGCTATCTTACAAACATGCTCAAATTCTAATAATGTTTCTACTTTATTTATCTAGCATATAGTTTATCATATGACTTTGGCTTCATATATTTGAATTAAATAGTCAACTTTGCTTACCTTATTGGTAGGCTACTTGCAAGTTGGTTCAACCACCGTTCTCGTGCAGTGTCATGTTGGAATAGATTGGCAGTTGGTTTTTGAATCAGAATGGCAAATACATTTTGAATTGACCAAAAGGTTCTATATAGAACTCCTTTTTATCTAAGAGTGTATGTTTTTATTAAATACAGTATTTCCTCTTGCTTCTGGCCAGCATTTAGTTTGCAACAGCACAGGTTTGTATGATCCTTGCTATTTGCCACTTAGACCTCGGCAATAATGTTGTAAAATATTAATTAAATCTTTCTCTTGCCAAAGAGAGCGAATGGTGTCGGACGTTGGTGAGCCATTTTTCTGACCAGGTGAAATCATGCTGCAACATCATTAATATGGATATAAACAAACTAAAAGGGAATGTGAGAGAGAGAGAGAGAGAGAGAGAGAGAGAGAGAGAAAGAGAGAGAGAGAGAGAGAGAGAGAGAGAAAGAAAGAGAGAGAGACAGAGAGAGAGACAGAGAGAGAGAGAGAAGTGGAGGGAGGACTGGCAGTTTGAAACCAGCCAAATATTCAGCTAGTCAATCATAGTTACCCACAAACCCCCCAGGGTATTCTCTCCTCCAGAAAAGTGAGGGGATGAAAAGAGAGAGAAAGAGAGAAAGTAGAGAGATAGAGAGAGAGAGAGAGAGAGAGAGAGAGAGAGAGAGAGAGAGAGAGAAAGCAGAGAGATAGATGGAAATATATATATATATATATATATATATATATATATATATATATATTGAACACATCACCATTTTTCTCAGTAAATATATTTCCAAAGGTGCTATTGACATGAAAGTTTCACCAGATGTTGGTAACAACCCAAGTAATCCATACATACAAAGAAACCAAAACAAATAAGTTAAATTAAGTTATGTGTAATAATGTGAATTGACACAGGGAAAAAGTATTGAACACATGAAGAAAGGGAGGTTCAAAAATCCATGGAAAGCCAAGACAACAGCTGAAAACTATCAGTAATTAAAAAGCAATCCAGCCCCCTGTCAGTGCAAATTAATATCAGCTGGTTCAGTCCCAACTGATGGCCTACAAAAAGGTCTCATTGCCAAGGTGTCACACAAGACACATCTCATGATGGGTAAAAGCAAAGAGCTGTCTCAAGACCTTCACAACCTAATTGTTGCAAAACATAATGATGGCATTGGTTAAAGGCGCATTTCTAAGCTTTTGAATGTTCCAGAGAGCGCTGTTGGGGCCATAATACGGAAGTGGAAAGACAATCATTTCACCATAAATTTGCCTATGGTTCGCCACTTGGGAGCCACCATACTGGACAGTACAACCACCATTCTGGTTAGTACAAGCACCATACAGGTTAGTACAACCACTTGTGCATGTTGCAAAGAGATTCCACTGCTTTTCTCCCAGAAGGAAATCCACCAAACCAATCAAATCTGTCTTTTTCATGGGCCTGTTGTTTTCTTTGTCTGTTTAGTTTTTGTATTAATTGTCAGGAGTGATAGATAGATAGATAGATAGATAGATAGATAGATAGATAGATAGATAGATAGATAGATAGATAGATAGATAGATAGATAGATAGATAGATGGGTACTTTATTGATCCCCCCGGGGGGAAATTTCATCATATGGGCCTCCATTGTGTGGTGTGGATGGGGTGTGAGGTGATGAGTGGCAGACAGACAGTGACAGCCCTCAACCCCCACCCCCCCATCCCCTCCCCTGTCACACTACGCCGGCTTCGTCACAGACAGGCCAGGCAGCCCTCATATTCCCAGAGGTCCAGCCATCCCCTGGCCCGTCCCCTGGCCCACGCTGTCACTCACAGCCTAGTCGGTCCATTTAGGCCACCCTGACCACCCTGACCCTGTGACTAGTGGACCAGGACAGGACCGCAATCGGTCTGAGGGGCTCTGTCTGTTCAGCCAAAACACTGAGACTGAGAACGCGGTGTGGACGGTGAGCCAGCTTGCTGCTCCTCCCAAGCCGGCCCTGGTTTGATGTGCCTGTGGCTGTTCCAGTTTAAAACCTGAGAGGCTGACAGACTGGGAGGGAGGCAGGGAGGGAGGCAGGAAGGCAGGGAGGCAGGGCGGGAGGGAGGCAGGGCGGGAGGCAGGGCGGGAGGGAGGCAGGGAGGGAGGCAGGAAGGCAGGGAGGCAGGGCGGGAGGCAGGGAGGGAGGCAAGGCGGGAGGCAGGGAGGGAGGCAGGGAGGGAGGCATGGCGGGAGGCTAAGCGGGAGGCAGGGAGGGAGGCAGGGAGGGAGGCAGGGCGGGAGGCAAGGCGGGAGGCAAGGCGGGAGGCAGGGAGGGAGGCAGGGAGGGAGGCAGGAAGGCAGGGAGGCAGGGAGGGAGGCAGGGAGGGAGGCAGGGCGGGAGGCAAGGCGGGAGGCAGGGAGGGAGGCATGGCGGGAGGCTAAGCGGGAGGCAGGGCGGGAGGCAAGGCGGGAGGCAGGGCGGGAGGCAGGGCGGGAGGCAAGGCGGGAGGCAAGGCGGGAGGCAGGGAGGGAGGCAGGGAGGGAGGCATGGCGGGAGGCAGGGCGGGAGGCAAGGCGGGAGGCAGGGAGGCAGGGAGGGAGGCAGGGTGGATATAAACAGAACATAGATGGGCAGTAGCCATCTGAACGTGTCTCCTGGAGGCTTTTGAAGCCCCACTGTCTGTGATACGCAAATGAAAGCCTGGGTTTCAAACAGCTCTCCCTGCAGCGTGGTATGTTAAGTTCCTCTCTTAATCAAATTATACACACATGCATACACAAACACACTCAATGCACTCGCAAGCACACCCAAATTATGGCTTTACATTGGTCATGAGAAAAAAAACTATTGAGAAAAACTCAATACCAGGTGAACACCGTCTGTTAGAGAGTCTGTTGGAGTTTCCAGGTGAACACCGTCTGTTTGAGAGTCTGTTGGAGTTTCCAGGTGAACACCGTCTGTTTGAGAGTCTGTGGGAGTTTCCAGGTGAACACCGTCTGTTTGAAAGTCTGTGGGAGTTACCAGGTGAACACTGTCTGTTTGAGAGTCTGTGGGAGATACCAGGTGAACACCGTCTGTTTGAGAGTCTGTGGGAGTTTCCAGGTGAACACCGTCTGTTTGAAAGTCTGTGGGAGTTACCAGGTGAACACTGTCTGTTTGAGAGTCTGTGGGAGTTACCAGGTGAACACCGTCTGTTTGAGAGTCTGTGGGAGTTTCCAGGTGAACACCGTCTGTTTGAAGGTCTGTGGGAGTTACCAGGTGAACACTGTCTGTTTGAGAGTCTATGGGAGTTTCCGGGTGAACACCGTCTGATTTTTAATGACAGAGCTAATGAAACACACACTCTACACAGCGCTCTCTGCCAGGCTGGGTGGTTTTGGGAGGCACTGTGTGTGTGTGTGTGTGTGTCTGTGTGTGCGCGTGCGTGTGTGTGTGTGTGTGTGTGTGTGTGTGTGTGTGTGTGTGTGTGTGTGTGTGTGTGTGTGTGTGTGTGTGTGTGTGTGTGTCCAGGCCAGGCAGGCTACATGCAGTGTGGTACACAGCAGTTCATTCATGGCAGCCAGGCAGGCAGGCAGGCTTTGGGGTCAGGCCTGTGGATGGAGGGGGGTGCGCCTGGGACACACTAATGGCCCGTGGAGTGAGAAGGCCTCTGTGCTACAGGCACCCAGGGGCCAGAGGCCTCCCTAAACCACAGCTCCATAACGGGCCAAGAGGCTACTTTACCCATCCCCACCAGCTGGCAGCAGGGAGGCCAGCCTGGCTCGGCCCGGAGAAGGGTGGGGTAGGGAGGCTGGTCTGGAGGGGTGCACCATACAGACTCCTCCACCACTGGACCAGATAGACCCTTCTTTGTAAACATGGTGAGAAGAAAACAGGTACTGCCTTATGACATCACATCCTGTCATCCTTGGGCATGTTTCTTGCTGAGACTGTACTTGAATGTTTATTTGAGGAGAATGTTTGAAGTCGCCCTTGAATCAGTGAAAGAGCGAGAGACCTGGTGTGTGTGTGTGTGTGTGTGTGTGTGTGTGTGTGTGTGTGTGTGTGTGTGTGTGTGTGTGTGTGTGTGTGTGTGTAATGGGGGCTGGTCTGTACGAACTGGAGGAAGGGCTCAGAATGATTCATCCGCTGAGGGAGAGTTGTTGTCTTTTCACAGATAGATAAAGCTGTGTGTATGTATGCCTGTCCTGCCTGTGTGTGGAGGGACAGATGGGGGACGGACAGTGATCCAAGGCCTGGCCCTGTTTGTTGCTTTTAGCGTAAGTTGATCTCTGCCGGAAGGCTGAGGAAGGGAGGGGCTGCAGACAGGTTGGCCAGGGTGGAGGGTGTCAGTGCAGGGGATGAGGAGAGGGGGGAGGGGTGGAGAGGGGCACATCTGTGGAAATGCCTCCCCCCCCCCCCAACACTCACCGCCCTAGCCTCCTGCCCTCCCTCCTCCCAGCCCCCCATCCTGATCCTTTGTAAAGAGCCAGACCAATGGGAGGTACAGTCACCTTTGCTCTTATAACAGACTCTAATCATCATATTGTAGCCTGCAGGACTCCACCTCAGGCACTGGACCACACAAACCAGCGGCACTTTCATATAGCAGCCAGCCAGGGAGATCTGGCCCGGAGAAAGGAAAGGCTCTCTATTGAGACAGAATTAACCATGAATCGATGCGGGGCTCGCAGTTAAACCGAATTAGCATTGAATGTAAATGTCTGGCTACTTAATGGCAGAACAGGTGCAGTCAGAGACCCTAAATGAGATAAATGAATAAAACATTTATCTCTCTCTCTCGCTCTCTCTCTCTCTCTCTCGCTCTCGCTCGCTCACTCTCTCACTACCCTATATCTCTCACACACCCGCACACACACACGCACGCATGCACACACGCAAGCACACACACACACACACACAGTGAGAGAGCTGTGAGAGCTGACACAAAGTCAATGGCATGAATAATTCACAGCACTCCCCTTCTCCGAACCACGGCTGACCTTTCCCCGCAGGAAGTGGAATGGAAACACAACAATGGGCCTGGAGATGGTTCAGAATTAGGACCATAAAACAGAATAATCCAATCATGGTTAAAGCTCATATACCTTACCTATAGCTGTATTTCTATATATAACCAAGCCCTCAGAATTAATATATAAACAAATCTCTAACCAACAACCACAAGAGTTCGTATATATCATGTTCTGCCGTGTATGACTCAACACATGCCTGTACTGAATCTCATCCATATTAATTCATATCACATAATGTCTACAAAACACCACCACATCCCACAGGAAAAACACTAGTGATAGAGCCCCCGTCATGTCTTCCCACACAGTAGTATTATATGGATGTATATTAGGGTGAATGGCGGAAGCCCGGTTAGCGAGATTTACCAGGATTTATCGCCCAAAACCACTCCCCTTCCCTGGATAAATAATAACGAGGAACCGGTAAATTATAATACATTATTTATATGAACAGCATGGCGTGAAATGGAACTGTTAAATGATATGCAATGTCTAAATCTGGCTTCTCTACGGCCTCTGCATGATGAATCAACACTCAGGATGGGGACAGACAGCCCATCTCAGTATGGATTACTGTATCATCTGTTTTTCTTGTGACAGGTAGACCTACATTTGATGCAGCATAGTCTATGATACAGTAATATAAAGACCGAACCCACATTTTATTTACCATCTCCATCTGACTTTCAGTTTTTAATTGCAGCTGCAGAGTTCTAAAACAGCCTAACACTTGAATATCGTTGCTTTAACTCAGTGCATGCCGAGCACTCTCTCACAGTCTTTAACTCAGTGCATGCCGAGCACTCTCTCAGTCTTTAACTCAGTGCATGCCGAGCACTCTCTCACAGTCTTTAACTCAGTGCATGCCGAGCACTCTCTCAGTCTTTAACTCAGTGCATGCCGAGCACTCTCTCACAGTCTTTAACTCAGTGCACGCCGAGCACTCTCTCACAGTCTTTAACTCAGTGCATGCCGAGCACTCTCTCAGTCTTTAACTCAGTGCATGCCGAGCACTCTCTCACAGTCTTTAACTCAGTGCACGCCGAGCACTCTCTCACAGTCTTTAACTCAGTGCATGCCGAGCACTCTCTCACAGTCTTTAACTCAGTGCATGCCGAGCACTCTCTCACAGTCTTTAACTCAGTGCATGCCGAGCACTCTCTCACAGTCTTTAACTCAGTGCATGCCGAGCACTCTCTCACAGTCTTTAACTCAGTGCAAGCCGAGCACTCTCTCACAGTCTTTAACTCAGTGCATGCCGAGCACTCTCTCACAGTCTTTAACTCAGTGCATGCCGAGCACTCTCTCACAGTCTTTAACTCAGTGCATGCCGAGCACTCTCTCAGTCTTTAACTCAGTCCACACCGAGCACTCTCTCACAGTCTTACTCTCTCCATCAACCTCAAATTGCATCCAAAATAAATCATCCTGTTCTACATTGATATATATAGCGCTATACAGTATATAGATATCCTAGCCTACCTCTTTCAGGTAATACATTCAATGTAGTATTAGCCTTATATTTAGCTAATTAATGATGGGTTATGCATAATAAGCTTCTAACTTATAGCCTCTATCTCTTGTTTAAAACGCCAGCACCTGTGTTCTGCTGGCCTCTCCTTAAAAACGCTCCTTAGCTCTTGGAGTCCCATTCAGGAAAAGTTAGACTAGAACAACTTGCGGGACATAATTTTTTTAGCATTTCTTACACCAATAGACTATTTGGGACGCAAGCTTGTTTGCTGAATACAGCAGCATGTCACACCGCCACCATCAATACACGCAGCAGCGCTCATTGGACTCACCTGGACTCCTTCACCTTGTTGATTACCCCCGCTACATCTGTCTGCTACTGTTTGTTCCCTGTGGCAGCATTAGTTGCTGTTGTGTGTTCATGTCCTGACGCTGTTCCTGTTTCACTCCCTGTACCTGCTTCTCATCTCCTGCGTCGGGCGTTCACGGATAGTTTGAAAGAAGAGCGAACGCGCCATGGCGGTAGGCTATAGCAGTTATTTATTTAGACCCAACCATTTAATCTTTGTGAAGAGAAGTGAAAGCCTTCTGTGTCTAATTTTAGTCCTATATTATTCAAGGATGCCATTAGAATGATGAACATAAGGACAACACAACGTATTTAATGCAACTGTTGAAAGCGAGGAAGCAATGAAGCAACAATAGAGAGAGAAAGAGGAAGTAGGCTAATAACATTAGAGGACATATTATGAAAGGTATATATGAGTCAGCCTCCCAATTATACAAATAGGCCCTATTATATTTCAAAATTAAAATCAAATTTGCTCTCTTATACTTGTAACGTTGTAGGCTGCATGTGCTGCACCAGAATCACATGTTCTCTCCGTGCTTTATCATGGTTTAAACAATGTGTGTAATTCTAGTCCATATAATACAGTATAATACAGTACAGTACAGTAATACAGTTCAAACTCAAAAAGGTTAGCCTACTGGAGCTAGTTTCATTTATTTACCCAAGAGAGCATATAGCTAGCTACGTCTACAGGCTTTTATGTTTTTCTGTTGTGTGTAATGTAGCTTATATTATATATGTATTGGATAATGGCACAATCATTTGGCTTTTTTGAACTCAGGCTCATTAAATGTTGTTAATGTAGGGCTCATAAAATGTATTTAATATATGGATCATGAGGCTCAGGTAGCATCAGATTTTACTTTTCATGCTGATCAAAGCTCTAAACAAATCCCGACATTTATATGTTTTATGATGCTTTTGAATGACACTTCCGGTTTTGGCGGGAAATACTGGGTTACCAGGGAGACAAGTGATTTATTCTGGGGCAAAATACCGGGAAAATATCAACCCTAATGTATATGACTGTCATTAGGGATCCATTCTAGCAGTCTGGTGTGTGTGTGTGTGTGTGTGTGTGTGTGTGTGTGTGTGTGTGTGTGTGTGTGTGTGTTTGTTTGGCGGCATAGAAGGACAAATTACAAGACATTTCAAAGAGCAATGAGGACCCTCTGGTATGGGAGGACAGTTGGCTGTCCTCATAAAAATAAACCTTATAAAACCTTTTCTCAGCATGTCTTATTACCCAAAAAGTGATTTTCTCAAAAGTCTTTGTGTACCAAAAACCTGACATATTTTGTATATTTGTGTGTCCGCCACTGCCCCCTATCTGTTGTCGTGGTCCCTGCATGTTGCGACACACAGGCGCGGGAAATTATACACAAACGCGGGAAATTATACACAACGCGCGAAATTGACGCTAATTCAACACTGCGCATGCTCATTTTGCACAACTCATTTTGATTGGCTGGATAGGAGAGAGCTACGTCTGTCATCAGCTGAATCATTTTCCCGGGAGTTCTGGATATGCACGTTGTGGAGAGCAGGTAAGAAATCAATAAAAACAACGTTTTAATAAGTTCCAATGACAAGTATGGTTATGGTTGAGGTTAATGTTATGATATTTAGCAGACACTTTTGTCCAAAGCGACATACAAATAACAACAATACAAAGTTAAACTTAACAGTAAAACGGGTAATGACCGTGACCCATCACCACGCAATCAACTTTGACAAATTACAAAATAAAATAAGTTTAATCGATTTGTTTTAAATATCCATGAAATAAAGACAGCTTAAAAGGACAATACATTTTATTGTGCCATCTCAGGCTATGTATTTATTTTTATTTTATGACTATTTATCTACCTCATGTTTTGATATTTTTGTCATGCCTGTTACAGACACATGCGTTATTATATACAATAGTTTTAATTAGAACTATGTTATAGTTTTCACATATATGAGCAGTATTTTAGTCCCTCTTTTCACTGGGATTGTAATAAAAATATGTTTTTTTCAATCTTAAATTTGTCATTCAGATAACCAAGAACATACACATTTTGGAGGGTGATCACATGTCAATTAAGAAAATATATATATATATTTACAAGAGACATATTAAAAGAAGGGCTTTGTCCAAAATACAATATAGATAGGGTTTCAATGGAAAAACATGGAAGGCCATTACAAATATAATTTTTATGAAATTAATGACAGTAACAGGATTGACGTCATAGTAACAGGACTGACAAGAGTAACAGGGATGACAGGACACATTATTCAGTATACACTGCACATATTTGTTTACATAATATTGTAAAGTTTTACCTTTTTAAATTGCATTATATTGTTTTGCACTCTTATAGTTGTATTAGTGAAGCACATTACACATTACACAAATTACACATTATGCCTATATGTGGTTTTATGACTTGAGGAAAGCCAAGCACTGAATTTCCCTGTGTTCCCTTGTACAGAGACCGAATCAAGATCAGAGTGTCAATCATCCAGAGCCGCGCCAAACGCCTCTGCTTGTGAGGTGAGTTTGAATTTACCTGTGTTCTGAAATTGACCAATGGTTAGAAGTACTGTGATGTTCCATGGAACACAATTTTCAGTGTTTTAGTAAACATCTTGCAGCTATGGTGGAAATGTCCTCTATTCAGTATGGATGGTCTTTACTAACCACGGTGTCCCCCCAACACTGGTGTTTTTCTGAGTGTGCCACACACTGGGAGTTCAATAGTGGAAGTCTTAGAGTTTGAGCATGGATGTCATTAAAAGTCCAAAGGACAGTGTCCTTGCATACCTTGAGTTTGTCTGTGTTACAAACTGTCCTCACATAACATGAATATTCCTCTGTGTCACACACAGATGTAGAAACTACAGCACCTGCTTGTAAAGTGGCTAGTTAAGGAACAGCGTCTCCTCTCTTTAATACACATTCTTAGTTGTGGCATCTATGTGTGCCTATATGGTGCGTTGTCAGATGTTTCCTGTGGCTTGATGCTGAAATTTGTTATGCAGTGACATGCCTCCCTTATACAAAATGGTTGCTAAATCTTGTTAAATATTCTGTCTTTGCACGTATGTAGTATTATCATCTGTACCAGTTGATGCCTATTCATCTTTGCTAATTGCTGTTCTTTTTTTAGGTGCACTGTGTCAGAGGTCAATGTGGCACTTCTTCTGCGAAAGAAGGGATTGGAGAAGTTGGTGTCCAGCACCAGGAGGTGTCACCCCCTGTGTTCTCAACAGATCTTGCCAGTGGTCAGTTCTAGTTTTGAGTAAAGGTTGTTAACTTTTGGCAATGCATGTCATGTCTGCTAAGGGTTTGCAGCATGAAAAACATGTAGCAATATCAGGCCATTTTTAGATGATTATTTTATGTCTTGATGTATATTTTGAGTAGAATTTTGTCTGTCAGGTATGTGAGTTGAGTATGTTATGCCTATATGTGGTTTTATGACTTGAGGAAAGCCAAGCACTGAATTTCCCTGTGTTCCCTTGTACAGAGACCGAATCAAGATCAGAGTGTCAATCATCCAGAGCCGCGCCAAACGACTCTGCTTGTGAGGTGAGTTTGAATTTACCTGTGTTCTGAAATTGACCAATGGTTAGAAGTACTGTGATGTTCCATGGAACACAATTTTCAGTGTTTTAGTAAACATCTTGCAGCTATGGTGGAAATGTCCTCTATTCAGTATGGATGGTCTTTACTAACCACGGTGTCCCCCCAACACTGGTGTTTTTCTGAGTGTGCCACACACTGGAAGTTCAATAGTGGAAGTCTTAGAGTTTGAGCATGGATGTCATTAAAAGTCCAAAGGACAGTGTCCTTGCAGACCTTGAGTTTGTCTGTGTCACACACACACGTACACAGATGTTCAATTTGAACTTTTTTACCTTTACTTTATACGATTTTACTTTATTTTCTTACAATTGTTTTTACATTTCTTGCTTTACTTAAATAGTCCAGGATAAATAAACCATTCCCTTGCTGTTAGGGGTGGCAGAGTGCTGTGGCTAGGAAGAAGGAGAATAATCTGTACAGCATAGACCGAAGTTGTAGACTAAAGCTAACTGAACCGGGCAGGGAAATTACACTGAAATGGAGTTTCCCTCTAGCCTGGGAAAACCCTGACGAACTTCCGGCAAATTTGAGATTTGCTCTGCAAGTCCATCTGGCCAAGAGCCCGTTCAAGCTCATTTCCAATTTTTACAAATCGAGGCACCGGTCACAAACGTTGAGGCGGGCTTTACATGATGACGTTCGCTCTGATTGGTTTGCGCCCAGAGGCATTTGAGCGACGTCCGTTGGTGACACCCCTTTGGAAATGTGCTGTGAATGAACCTTCCCCAGATCCACTCTCAGTTACAAAGGGTAGTTACAAAGGGTAACAAAAAGGGTACTGTGGATATTCTTGGCCAAAGTAAATCCCCAACCAAATCAGGAAAATTCCTTAAAAGCCAAGTAAATTATTGTTTTGTATGTGGAAAACCTCAAACAAAATTTGCACGTCATCTCGAGAGGCATGTAAATGAAAATGCTGAAATCGCACAGGCACTCCAGTTCTCCAAATCATCAAAGGACAGAAAGGTTCTTCTTGAGAAATTCCGAAACCTTGGCAACTTCAAGCATAACTCAATTGTTAAAAGGCTGTCTTAAAGTTGTCTTAAAGTGAAAAGGACTTCCAAACAGAGCAGCAGCCCTGAGACGTATGATTACTGCTTGTACTGTAAGGGTATGTTGTCCAGAAAATAACTTTCTCGACATATGAAAAGATGTGCTCTAAGACCCGAGAATAATGTTGAAGAGGGACCTGAGTTGAGAGAGAGAGTCATTGGTAGCATCTGCTCAATCTACAATGTCCCAGACAATTTCAAGTGAACTTTGGTCAGTGCTAGGCAACATGCACAAGGATGACGTGTCCACTGCAATAAGGAATGATCATTATCTCCTGCCCAGTCCTTCTTTAATAAGCATGGGAGTGACAGATCAAAGCATGAGTATATAAGACAGAAAGTAAGGGAACTTGGGAGATTACTTGTGACTTTGCGCCACACAACTAGAATCCATAACATGGAAGAGGCAATAAAACCAGGCAACTTCTTTATTCTTACTAGTGCTGTCAAGAGAGTTTCAGGTTTTGATCACGAAAACAACACATTCAAAGCCCCAAGTTTGGCCCTGAAAATTGGGCATTCTCTCAGAAAGATAAGTGACCTCATCATGTGTCGTGCCCTCATGGAAGAGGATCAAGAGGGGATCGATTCCATCAGGAGGTTTCATACACTTCATGAAACAAAGTGGTCTGAATTAGTTTTAGATTCTGCCTTATCAAACCTGAGTGAGGCAAAATACAACAAGAGCTCCAGGCTCCCACTGGCCAAAGACGTTCAGAAGCTACAGTTATATCTTGGTCAGCAAGTGGAATTGGCTAAGGAGAAACTAGCCGATAACCCAACAGCAGGCACTTATGCAGCACTAGCAAAGGAGACCCTCTGTCAAGTCATTTTGTTTAATAGGAGGAGGGAAGGTGAAGTGGCACGGATGACTGTAAAAAATGTGGAAGATCGTGACATGTCACAACTAAATGATGACATAAGCACTGGGCTTACAGAAGTTGAGAAGAGACTTTGCAAACAATTCGCCAGAGTGGAATTGAGGGGGAAAAAAGGACGAAAGGTTTCTGTGATCCTGACTCCTGATATGACTGCTAACCTGTCACACCTGTCATTAGTAATAGGAAAGAGTGTGGAGTAACTGAAAACAACAATTACCTCTTCGCTGTTCCTTGTAGTGATGGTCACTACAGAGGGCAGTTTGGTCAATTTGCAGATGCTTGTGGAGCCGAAGATCCTCAAAACCTCAGATCAACTGAAATTTCCCCCCCGGGGGATCAATAAAGTACCTATCTATCTATCTATCTATCTAACTAACCTTCGCAAACAGATCGCCACAATAAGCCAAGTACAGTGGGGAGAACAAGTATTTGATACACTGCCGATTTTGCAGGTTTTCCCACTTACAAAGCATGTAGAAGTCTGTAATTTTTATCATAGGTACTCTTCAACTGTGAGAGATGGAATCTAAAACAAAAATCCAGAAAATCAAATTGTATGATTTTTAAGTAATTAATTTGCATTTTATTGCATGACATAAGTATTTGATCACCTACCAACCAGTAAGAATTCTGGCTAAGTATTTGATACATCAGAAAAGCAGAACTTAGTATTTGGTACCGAAACCTTTGTTTGCAATTAGAGAGACCATACGTTTCCTGTAGTTCTTGACCAGGTTTGCACACACTGCAGCAGGGATTTTGGCCCACTCCTCCATACAGACCTTCTCCAGATCCTTCAGGTTTCGGGGCTGACGCTTGGCAATACGGACTTTCAGCTCCCTCCAAAGATTTTCTATTGGGTTCAGGTCTGGAGACTGTCTAGGCCACTCCAGGACCTTGAGATGCTTCTTACGGAGCCACTCCTTAGTTGCCCTGGCTGTGTGTTTCGGGTCGTTGTCATGCTGGAAGACCCAGCCATGACCCATCTTCAATGCTCTTACTGAGGGAAGGAGGTTGTTGGCCAAGATCTTGCGATACATGGCCCCATCCATCCTCCCCTCAATACGGTGCAGTCGTCCTGTCCTCTTTGCAGAAAAGCATCCCCAAAGAAGGATGTTTCCACCTCCATGCTTCACGGTTGGGATGGTGTTCTTGGGGTTGTACTCATCCTTCTTCTTCCTCCAAACACGGCGAGTGGAGTTTAGACCAAAAAGCTCTATTTTTGTCTCATCAGACCACATGACCTTCTCCCATTCCTCCTCTGGATCATCCAGATTGTCATTGGCAAACTTCAGACGGGCCTGGACATGCACTGGCTTGAGCAGGGGGACCTTGCGTGCGCTGCAGGATTTTAATCCATGACGGCGTAGTGTGTTACTAATGGTTTTCTTTGAGACTGTGGTCCCAGCTCTCTTCAGGTCATTGACCAGGTCCTGCCGTGTAGTTCTGGGCTAATCCCTCACCTTCCTCATGATCATTGATGCCCCACGAGGTGAGATCTTGCATGGTGTCCCAGACCAAGGGAGATTGACCGTCATCTTGAACTTCTTCCATTTTCTAATAAGTGCGCCAACAGTTGTTGCCTTCTCACTAAGCTGCTTGCCTATTGTCCTGTAGCCCATCCCAGCCTTGTGCAGGTCTACAATTTTATCCCTGATGTCCTTACACAGCTCTCTGGTCTTGGCCATTGTGGAGAGGTTGGAGTCTGTTTGATTGAGTGTGTGGACAGGCGTATTTTATACAGGTAACGAGTTCAAACAGGTGCAGTTAATACAGGTAATGAGTGGAGAACAGGAGGGCTTCTTAAAGAAAAACTAACAGGTCTGTGAGAGCCAGAATTCTTACTGGTTGGTAGGTGATCAAATACTTATGTCATGCAATAAAATGCAAATTAATTATTTAAAAATCATACAATGTGATTTTCTGGATGTTTGTTTTAGATTCCGTCTCTCACAGTTGAAGTGTACCTATGATAAAAATTACAGACCTCTACATGCTTTGTAAGTAGGAAAACCTGCAAAATCGGCAGTGTATCAAATACTTGTTCTCCCCACTGTATGAACTTGAAAGATAATGAACTGGACCAGTTGGCAGATTTTCTCGGCCATGACATTAGGGTGACATTAGGGTGCATAGGGAGTATTATCGACTGCCTCAAACAACAATTCAGCTGGCTAAGATCTCAAAGCTGCTTATGGCTATGGAGAAGGGAAGTGTGAAGGATATTCAAGGAAAATCTTTGGACGAAATTGGTGGTATGCATCATTTACATGTTGTTGAATCTACTTGGTGTATGTGTATATGGTTGGTGTAATAACATTTGATAACATTTTTACAATGTCATTTAATAGATCACATAGACGATATGGATACAGGATCACAGCAACTCCCTAATGTTTCCACATTGCAAGGTACTGTTAAAATTGGGACCCAAGGCTACTGAAATTGTTGTATTCTGTGTTGCGGATTTTGTAATTAAAGGAATGTGGATTTTGTAATTAATATTTAAAATAGGCTTTTTTTTATACATTTAGACAACAGCCTACTGTTATTTCAAACATGTATGAACTTTTTATATTTATTTTATTTTACTCCTTGCTGTGTAGTTGATACCATAGTTTTTTTGTCTTGTTTTGTTTTTAGACAATGAAGAAATGTTGGCTTCTGGCACCGTTGGATCGCCTCACCTCTCCGAGACTGCAGCTCAAGGTATAATCTCAATGATGGACCCAAAGTTTGCCCAACATATCTCATGTAATGAGCTGGGATCTGTGGGTTCATTAGAATATATAAAAAATGTTTTAGTCAGGAATTTTCCAGTAGTACGATGGTTAGAATCTTTGTTAGAAGCTTTGTCTTCATTGTGACACATATGCTTTGTGGCTAGTATTTTGATGTTCAGTAGTTTGCATGATAATTTTAAAACAACAGGGAAGACTTGGCCTGTGTAAAATCTACATCATTTCCTAGTAAAATTATCACTCAAGGTATTGTTGCACAGTCACACTCTCCTGACTTCATCCGGTTCAACAACTTTGCCATGAGTATAGTTATTATAATATAGAGTTGGCTGTCTACAGTTTTACACGTATCCCCTCCATGCCCATGGTGTTTGATTGGTAGGCAGACAGTCTCTTTAAGCCCATACATTTATACTGTGCAATATTGTTTTTTAGATGACCAGGGGAACGCTGCCTGTGTAACTTCTGGTTCACCTCATCTCCCTGACTCAGTTACTCAAGGTATTATATAAATGCGTTGCCATGTCCATCACTAGGCACACTTGCTAATGTGCAGTCAACACTTACATTATGTTTGGTTAGACATATAAAGCATATAAAGAAGCTGGATGTATTTTGTTTTTAACAAGCAGTGTAATGAAATGTCATGTTAATGAAAACAATCTAACTTGATTTTTAGCAGATCTAAAGACAATTTATTATCACACACATTTTGTCTACACAAGTTCCAGCTTGTTTGGCCATTTTGAACAGCAACATCCCTACCTGCAAGTACATCTTGCAGGATCTTTTATCTTTTTTTATCTTCTAATCTTTTTTTAATTGTTCAGGTTACTGTGTTTCATCAAGGCGGTGTGTGAAGAGACCATGGTCTGAGGAGGAGATACAAGCTGTGATGAAACATTTGAAGCCTTTTATTGAAAACGGTGTCACTGCCACCAGTGAGCAGTGCCTGAAGTGCAAGGAAAAGGAACAACCTATCTTGGAGACAAGATCCATTCAAAACATTAGAGATTTTGTACGCAACAGAGGCTTGGCCTTTAAAAGGCATTCAAATGCTAAACGCTAAATGCACTTTTGGATAGCCTGAGCCTTTACCTTTCTAGGCATGTTTTACAAGTTGGTGTCCTGTGTTCAGAAATGGTTTAGGTCACTTCATTTATTTGGCTCACAGGCTGTTTTGTTTGTTTGTTTGTTTTGCTACGTGGTTAGACTGGGCCTTTTAATGTCACCATTCACTTTAATTTTCCTTTATTCATTTTTACAATGATGTCCTTTGTTAAGGAATGGATTCTTGAGGTGACCAAGTCAAATATAGTTCAGTGATTCAACAAATGTTGTGTTGTGTGTTAATAATGACAAACCTAGATTAGTATTTTCAACATTTTCATCTTAAATGCAGATGTTGAGTTTAGTAGTCAAACATAATGAGATCAACTAATGAGCTAAATATACTTGGTGAGACCTCAGCAACTTGAGATCCTATTCACAATCTCCACAAAACAACAAAAGAGCAAGGAATTATAATAATGTGATTAGGTTGTCTGAGAGAATTGAGGTTGTTTCATTGTATTGAGACTATAAACCTACGCTCCACAAACAGGACTGGTTGAAGGGGAGAACATTGACTAGATATGAGGCATACTAGACATGAGGCATACTAGACATGAGGCATACTAGACATGAGGCATACTAGACATGAGGTATACTAGACATGAGGCATACTAGACATGAGGCATACTAGACATGAGGCATACTAGACATGAGGTATACTAGACATGAGGTATACTAGACATGAGGCATACTAGACATGAGACATACTAGACATGAGGCATACTAGACATGAGACATAGTAGACATGAGGCATACTAGACATGAGACATAGTAGACATGAGGCATACTAGACATGAGGCATACTAGACATGAGGCATACTAGACATGAGGCATACTAGACATGAGGCATACTAGATATGAGGCATACTAGACATGAGGCATACTAGACATGAGGCATACTAGACATGAGGCATACTAGACATGAGGCATACTAGACATGAGGCATACTAGACATGAGACATAGTAGACATGAGGCATACTAGACATGAGGCATACTAGACATGAGACATAGTAGACATGAGGCATACTAGATATGAGGCATACTAGACATGAGGCATACTAGACATGAGGCATACTAGACATGAGGCATACTAGACATGAGGCATACTAGACATGAGGCATACACAACAGCGGTGTGAAACATGATTGCAGGTTGGCAGTTCGTTCAGGACATGGAAAAACTCCATAATACTAGGGAGCAAGGGTGCAATGATATGTGCTGGTGGGGTTGAGTTCGTCCTAGTGGATGCAAGCACTGTTTTTGTGTTATGCTCTTAGTTGATGTAATGACACTTGGCCCACCTGTAGTTAGACCCCATCAGATAAGAGCCGTGGTGTTATCTGTAAACTTCTGTAGCTTGACAGAATTTGATTGTAGGTGCTGATGTTTTCTAGAGGAAGAAGTGTAGAATGGAGTGATTGTGCTCCTTATGTACATTATATGCAAATTATGTCCCGATGTGATGAGTTATTTACAACTTATGTGCCAAATTGTAATGCACAACAGAGGTCAACAAAGAAAACAAAAATGACCTCTTAATATATTCCATATTATTATAAGGGTGTGCCTCAGTCACTTTGGTCTTATAATCCATGTGTCTTTTCAAAGCAGGTTATACTTGGTGTATGTGTATGGTGACCTGGCCTTACAGACCTTGTGTCCTTTCAAAGCAGGTTATACTTGGTGTATGTGTATGGTAAACTGGCCTTACAGACCTTGTGTCCTTTCAAAGCAGGTTATACTTGGTGTATGTGTATGGTAAACTGGCCTTACAGACCTTGTGTCCTTTCAAAGCAGGTTATACTTGGTGTATGTGTATGGTAAACTGGCCTTACAGACCTTGTGTCCTTTCAAAGCAGGTTATACTTGGTGTATGTGTATGGTAAACTGGCCTTACAGACCTTGTGTCCTTTCAAAGCAGGTTATACTTGGTGTATGTGTATGGTAAACTGGCCTTACAGACCTTGTGTCCTTTCAAAGCAGGTTATACTTGGTGTATGTGTATGGTAAACTGGCCTTACAGACCTTGTGTCCTTTCAAAGCAGGTTATACTTGGTGTATGTGTATGGTAAACTGGCCTTACAGACCTTGTGTCCTTTCAAAGCAGGTTATACTTGGTGTATGTGTATGGTAAACTGGCCTTACAGACCTTGTGTCCTTTCAAAGCAGGTTATACTTGGTGTATGTGTATGGTAAACTGGCCTTACAGACCTTGTGTCCTTTCAAAGCAGGTTATACTTGGTGTATGTGTATGGTAAACTGTCCTTACAGACCTTGTGTCCTTTCAAAGCAGGTTATACTTGGTGTATGTGTATGATGACATCACTGACCTTGTACACTACACTGTCCTTATAGACCGTGTTACAGAAAAGTCTTTACAAACCACCAGAAAGTCTGAAAAATAGCAATTTTTTATATCTCAGTTGTGCAAAGAAAATCTTTTAATTTTAAGTCGTGTATAGGTTCGCTGATTTTTTTCATGATTTTTGATATGTTTTTTGTAGCTCTAGCACCACTGGAACCCGGTGTCCCCACAGCCCTATGCCCAGTCTGATTTGGCCAAAATTTCAAAAATTGTCCCCCTAGTCCGACAAACGGGTATGTGTGTGTGTGTGTGTGTGTGTGTGTGTGTGTGTGTGTGTGTGTGTGTGTGTGTGTGTGTGTGTGTGTGTGTGTGTGTGTGTGATGCCAGGTAGGTAGGAGTATTTTGGGAAGTAGTACAGACAGGGGTGTGGGAGTAGGGCTGATGGCTTGTTGTTGTTGTGAACACAGTAGTCAGCGAGGCGCCAAGCTCTGTGATCTCATCCTGCTGATGTGAGCTAATGAGATTAGTGAAGACCCAGGTGTGTGTGTCTGTGTGTTCATGTTCATGTGTGTGTGCGTGTGTGTAACCAGCCATTATTCAAGACAAATTAGGTAGTGGCTTCATAGAAAAATATGGGATACCTCATTAGATTTTCTGGTCTGACATTTTTTCTTTTCTGAGCCAATAGAAATTAGAGTTAAAATGTGACACACTCTTGGCAGAATCTGCACTTGAAGCAGAGTGACCTGAAGCCATCTCCCCCTCTCTGTCAGACATCTCTACTGATAGCCCCAGAACTACTGATGGATGTCAATCTGAGAATTTGAATAAGTTTCACATCAGTCACACTGAGTAGAGAGACAAAACAATAGGCGGGCATTTTGGATTTTCCACAAAGTTGCAAATTTCCTCGTAATTTCTATGCATTTCACAAACTTCAATGTTTTAACTCAAAGAAAAAGCCTTTGGTGGCCATAAATCAGATTAAACGTGTGAACTGTGCAACCTGCACATCTGTCAGGGCAGGGCCATGTCATCTCTGTCAGGCACCCACACAACGGGGCAGCACTGGACAGGAAGTGACATAGGCTCCCAGGGAGGAGCGCTTCCTGTCTGCCATTCTTCACTGGAGACAAAAAAAACACAGCGATCAGCAGGAAAACATCAGATCACTTCCAACATCCTCTCCACACCTAACCACACTGCAACATACACAAACACAAACACACACACACACACACACACAGTTTTAGGTAGGTGCTTACAGAAGAAACCACCAACCACCAGCAGCTATTTAAAAAAACGCTTCTATCCCAACCATTTAAATATCAAAACTGAGATTTGCACACAACACTGTGAATGGTGCTTTCAGAAAGTATTCATACCCCTGGACTTTTTCCACATTTTGTTGTGTTACAGCCTGAATTTAAAATGGATTACATTTAGATGTGTCACTGATGAAGTCACATAATAAGTTACATGGAATCACTCTGTGTGCAATAATAGTGTTTAACATGATTTTTTGAATGACTACCTAATCTCTGTACCCCACAGATGCAATTATCTGTAAGGTCCCTCAGTCGAGCAGTGGATTTAAAACACAAATTCAACCGCAACGACCAGGGAGGTTTCCTAATGGTTCCTAATGGTAAAACCTGGTTCAGGCTGCTTTCCAACAGCCACTGGAAGACATATTCACCTTTCAGCAGGACAATAACCTTAAACAGGGTTTCCCAAACTTGGTTCTCTGGACCCCTAGTACTACACAGCTGATTCAAATAATCAGCTAATCATCCAGCTTTGATCATTTGAATTAGCTGTGTAGCGTTAGGGCAAAAAAACAAAACATGCAACCCTTGGGGTCCCGAGGACCTAAAACACTAGGACAATTATACACTGTTACCAAGACGACATTGAATGCTCCTGAGTGGCCCAGTTACAGTTTTCTTTAGTGGCCTAGTTAAATTAAATCGTCTTGAAAATCTATGGTAAGACATGAAAATGGCTGTCTAGGAATGATCAACAACCAGCTTGACAGAGCTTGAAGAATTTTTAAAAGAATAATGTGGAAATATTGTACAATCCAGGTGTGCAAAGCTCTTAGAGACTTACCCAGAAAGACTCACAGCTGTAGTTGCTGCCAAAGGTGCTTCTAACTTGTTTTGACTCAGGAGTCTGAATAATTATGTAAATTCAATATTTATGTATTTAAAATATGATTTTCTAAACAAACGTGGAAGAGGTCAAGGGGTACTGTATAAATACTTTCTGAAGGCACTGTAAAGGAGTCTTTAATTTCACCTGTTTGTGGAGGTCTGTTTTGCATATGTCTGGCCAGGAGGGAGACCTATCATAGATGAATGAATAACATCATGACCCTCTCCATTTCAAATTAACCCCTTGTCTGTGTACCTTGGGGCATCGTTACCATTCACCCTAACCCTAACCCCGTCTTTACCATTCACCCTAACCCCGTCTTTACAATTCATTCCTAGAGGAGAAGGGGGTGTGATGGTGGGTGAAATTCAATACATCTCCACTGAAACATCAAAGGCCACCAGAACCTGCTGCACACGACAGGCTGTGTCTGATTTTAAAGAGAAAAACACTGGAACCCCCAGTCATTGTGTGATTGACAGCCCGGGTTCCCCCTCTCTCTTCACTTGTCTGCCTGACTTTGATTGACGGGACTCCCCAATCTCCCACCCCATACTGGCCCTTATCTCTGCCACGGGAGATGGCTTTCTCTGGAGAGGAGAGAAATCAAACACTGCTGAGACAGGGGGAGAGAGAGAGACCGGGAGAGAGAGAGAGACCGGGAGAGACAGGGAGAGAGAGAGAGACCGGGAGAGAGAGAGAGAGAGACAGGGAGAGACAGGGAGAGACACAGAGAGAGAGAGAGAGACACAGAGAGAGAGAGAGAGAGAGAGAGAGAGAGAGAGAGAGAGAGAGAGAGAATTACTTGACACATTGGGAAGAATTAACCAAAAAACTGAGCAAACTGGAATGCTATTTGGCCCTAAACAGAGAATACCTGACCAAAACTTAAGTTAAGCTTTGACTATGTACAGACTCAGTGAGCATAGCCTTGCTATTGAGAAAGGCCGCCGTAGGCAGACCTGGCTCTCAAGAGAAGACAGGCTATATGCACACTGCCCACAAAATGAGGTGGAAACTGAGCTGCACTTCCTAACCTCCTGCCATTACACAGATCAACAAAGAATTTGAAAACAACCCCAATTTTGATAAACTCCCAAATGTACTGGGTGAAATACCACAGTGTGCCAACACAGCAGCAAGATTTCTGAGAAAAGGGCCACCAGTGAAGAACAAACACCATTATAAATACAACCCATATTTATGTTTATTTATTTTCCCATTACTTTAACCATTGGCACATTGTAAAACATTGTATACATACATAATATTACATTTGAAATGTCTTTATTCTTTTGGAACTTCTGAGTGTAATGTTTACTGTTAATTTTTATTGTTTACTATCTACTGCACTTGCTATGGCAATGTTAACATATGTTCCCCATGCCAATAAAGCCCTTAAATTAAATTGAATTGAATTTAGAGAGAGGCTCACAAACACACACACACACACACACACACACACACACACACACACACACACACACACACACGTAGCACGGATGAATGGGTACACCTCTTTTGAAGTCAACCAGGCGCATGATAGGATTGTGGACAGCGTGCTGCATATTGTTAACCTTATATTAACTTGGAGAGGCCCTGTGTGACTTAGATGGTAGAGCATGGTGCACGCAATGCCAAGGGTTGTGGCTTTGAGTAAAACGTCAAATGTATGAAAGCATGACTGTAAGTCGCTTTGGATAAAAGCGTCTGCTAAACGGCATATATTACTTTATATAGAGGTCGATGATTAGTTATCAACCCCTATTCTGGGCCACACACACACACACACACACACACACACACAACCTATATGTCACCCAGGAGGAAAGCAGCGTGTGTAGAAGCTGAGACTGACACAGAGCCACGGGAAGGTGGGGACTCATTCACTCATTCTCTATCTCTTTCTCTCATTCTCTCTTTCCTTCTCTCTCTCTTTCTCTACATCTCTCTCTCTTTCTCTCGCTCTGTTTCTCTCATTCTCTCTCTTTCTCTCATTCTCTCTCTGTTTCTCTCCTTCTCTCTCTCTTTCCATCTCTCTCTGTTTCTCTCCTCTCTCTCTCTTTCCATCTCTCTCTCTTTCCATCTCTCTCTGTTTCTCTCCTTCTCTCTTTCTCTCCATCTCTCTCTGTTTCTTTCCTTCTCTCTCTCTTTCTCTTCATCTCTCGCTCTTTCTCTCATTGTCATTCTCTCTTTCTACCTACCTTTTTTGGTTACTACATGATTCCATATGTGTTATTTAATAGTTTTGATGTCTTCACTATTATTCTACAATGTTGAAAATAGTAAAGATAAGTCTAGCTAGTGTTTTCAATAGTTAATTACTTACTGGAACTACACACTACTATTTCTTTCAGCATCATACCTGCCTAATTCTCACTTGACACATAGTTTTTGTGTTTAATAGGCTAAATTACACATTCTGTTAACCTATGACCCCAAAGTGATCTGTTCTTGCAATTTGTAGTATAACATTTCAGATTTACATATGATCATTTATCGCAAAGTAGTTTTCTTCAACATAACTATAGTTAAATAAACTCTATTTTTAAACTATATTTTTGTTAAGGGTAGTTTTAGTGTTACGTAACTTCTTCCAGTGTGAAATAATTGCTAGCTTGATAAAGCATATTTTCAGAGTAGCTTCCCCAACACTGTCTATATGTCAGTTCCCATCTCTCTCCTTCCCTTTGTCCCATGGTGCTGCAGTCTAAATGGTATACATTACAATAGGGCCACAATCTGGACAGGCTTTTGGGTAACAATGGGAGCTGCTCCACCCTGGTCCAGGATAATGCAGCAAGGTCATGTGGCAGTGAAAGGATGCTACTAATACACATATCATCACGCTAATACCAGGCTGAATGGCCCAGGCACAGCCACATGCACACAGGCACATACATAAACACACACACACTGGCCCTTATCTCTGCCACGGGAGATGGCTTTCTCTGGAGAGGAGAGAAATCAAACACTGCTGAGACAAATATTACCATGATCAAAATGAATAATGGACCAGTGCAATCCTTAATTTTCTCTTCAACTCAAACATCATATCAACTTAAATTCTAATGCCAACATACTGTATTTTCCAAGCATTATGCTAAGACATGTATGTAGTATATATCAGAATTATCCTAATCCCAATCTTATGGATGACAATCACAATCAGCTCCTTTCTGTTTAGTGTTGTCTTCTCCAGACTAGTGCAACCTGTAGCCTTATGCTCCGCATGCCATTAAACACTGGAGGGCAAAGTGACCCAGTTTGAATGATCCTATTAACTTGTTCTAGACCAGGGCTCTACAACCCTGTTCCTGGAGAGCTACCGTCCTGTAGGTTTTCACTCCAACCCTAATCTAACACACCTGACTCTAATAATTAGCTGGTTGATACACTGAATCAGGTTAGTTTCAATTGGGGTTGGAGCAAAAACCTACAGGATGGTAGCTCTCTAGGAACAGGGTTGGAGAGCCCTGTTCTAGACCAAACACACAAACACTCTCTCTCTCTCAATTTCAATTTAAGGGGCTTTATTAGCATGGGAAACATATGTTTACAATGCCGAAGCAAGTGAAATAGATAATAAAAACATGAACTGTAAACATTACACTCACAAAAGTTCTCTCTCTCTTTCTCTCTCTCTCTTTGGTTAGAGAGCATAAATCCAGATGTTGGTCCGTGAGTGGCGATCAGGCCAGCCAAAGGGGCTGAGAACGATTCTGGAGGGGGCGGAGGGGGACAGGAAGTCCCACGGTATCCACAGGAATTCTCACATTCCATCTTCCACAGGCTCCCTGACAGCCTTGACATCTCCCAGCATGCTCGCTGAGCCTTCGCCGCGTGCATGGAGTGGAGCAGAGCAGAGCGGAGGACAGAGCAGCAATTCCTCCTTTGGGGTTGGGGCTGTAGCTGGGGCTCCCAGAGACAAAACAAAGCCTTGGACACACTCAGGGGCCCTGTCCTGCCTAGAACACAGTTTTTTGCTCAGGACCTGAGCTCCCAAGGTCGGGAGAGGGGAGTTATTAAGAAGGGGTAGGGACAATGCTTAGGTAGTATCTAGCTTGTGATGTACGCATGTCTCACTTCTTTTGCATATACTGTAACTAGACCTAGGTGAAAGGGCGTTGGTTGAGGCCCATTGACAGGGAACTTTAGAGTTGAGATAGACAGAGACAACCAATCACACACACACCCAAACACACAAACAAACACCCAAATGCACACATACACACATACACACATACACACACACACACACACACACACACACACACACTCCTGACCGAAGGATCTCCAGACCAGGGAATAACGGAGTGTGTGTAAACTGAGATGTCTCAAATGAGGCAACAGGAACTGGGCTTGTGATGTACTGATACCATGCCGTCCTTCAGACCAGATAAGACAATCCGTAAATAGAGTACACATACACACACACACGCACGGACGCATGCCTGCACACACACACACACACACACACACACAATAAATATTATCCTTGAAACTGTTCCATCAAAGCTCCCTTTGAAGGGAGGTAGCAGACAATAGAACTCTGTGGGGCTGAGAGGAGGAGGGGGGATGGGGGAGTGGGGGGAGGAGGAGGTTGGATGGGGGAGTGGGGGGAGGAGGAGGGGGGATGGCGGAGTGGGAGGTGGAGGAGGGTGGATGGCGGAGTGGGGGGAGGAGGAGGTTGGATGGGGGAGTGGGGGGAGGAGGAGGGGGGATGGCGGAGTGGGGGGAGGAGGAGGTTGGATGGGGGAGTGGGGGGAGGAGGAGGGGGGATGGCGGAGTGAGGGAGGAGGAGGGTGGAGGAGGAGGGTGGATGGGGGAGTGGGGGGAGGAGGAGGGTGGATGGGGGAGTGGGGGGAGGAGGAGGTTGGATGGGGGAGTGGGGGGAGGAGGAGGGGGGATGGCGGAGTGGGAGGTGGAGGAGGGTGGATGGCGGAGTGGGGGGAGGAGGAGGTTGGATGGGGGAGTGGGGGGAGGAGGAGGGGGGATGGCGGAGTGGGAGGTGGAGGAGGGTGGATGGGGGAGTGGGGGGAGGAGGAGGTTGGATGGGGGAGTGGGGGGAGGAGGAGGGGGGATGGCGGAGTGAGGGAGGAGGAGGGTGGAGGAGGAGGGTGGATGGGGGAGTGGGGGGAGGAGGAGGGTGGATGGGGGAGTGGGGGGAGGAGGAGGTTGGATGGGGGAGTGGGGGGAGGAGGAGGGGGGATGGCGGAGTGGGAGGTGGAGGAGGGTGGATGGGGGAGTGGGGGGAGGAGGAGGTTGGATGGGGGAGTGGGGGGAGGAGGAGGGGGGATGGCGGAGTGGGGGGAGGAGGAGGTTGGATGGGGGAGTGGGGGGAGGAGGAGGGGGGATGGCGGAGTGGGAGGTGGAGGAGGGTGGATGGGGGAGTGGGGGGAGGAGGAGGTTGGATGGGGGAGTGGGGGGAGGAGGAGGGTGGATGGGGGAGTGGGGGGAGGAGGAGGGGGGATGGCGGAGTGGGGGGAGGAGGAGGGGGGATGGCGGAGTGGGGGGAGGAGGAGGGGGGATGGCGGAGTGAGGGAGGAGGAGGGTGGATGGGGGAGTGGGGGGAGGAGGAGGGTGGATGGGGGAGTGAGGGAGGAGGAGGGTGGAGGAGGAGGGTGGATGGGGGAGTGGGGGGAGGAGGAGGGTGGATGGGGTTAGTGGGGGGAGGAGGAGGTTGGATGAGGGAGTGGGGGGAGGAGAAGGGTGGATGGGGGAGTGGGAGGAGGAGGAGGGTGGATGGGGGAGTGGGAGGAGGAGGAGGGTGGATGGGGGAGTGGGGGGAGGACGAGGTGGAGGGTGGATGGGGAGAGAAGGAGGGTGGATGGGGGAGTGGGGGGGGAGGAAGAGGAGGAGGAGGAGGAGGAGGAGGAGGAGGAGGAGGAGAAGGGTGGATGGGGGAGGGCTGATCTGAACTGAAGCCCATCTGAAGCAGAGGAAAAGGGGAAAGTGAAGATGCGTCTATTAGATGTCAGTGGGCTTTTGTGTCCATGTCAATGAGCAGGATTAAGGTATTTAAAATAATCTGACTGAGGCTCGGAGAGGTCACAGAACAGACAGGGAGAGAGGAAGAGTTTTTCATAGCCACCGTGCTTCTACATCTGCATTGCTTGCTGTTTGGGGTTTTAGGCTGGGTTTCTGTATAGCACTTTGTGACATCTGCTGATGTAAAAAGGGCTTTATAAATACATTTGATTGATTGATTGATTGAGAGGAGCATATGTCAGAGCAGGGAGAGCAGTTCCTCTTATACAGGAAGTTAGATAGACATACACACAGTCCTCTAAATTGCCAAAAATATTTTTATGTGCGACTTGGAGTTTCATTTTGGGAGCACCATGAAGCCCCCCCAAAAATCCAATAAAAAATTAAATGCTTGACAATTTTTTGCCGCAACACTCTTCTCTACAATGCTCAAACAAGACAGGCTGAAGCTCCGCCCACTGTCACTCAACAGGCACACAACACACATCGCCTCCACTCAGTGCCTGTTTCTCTTAGCGTGCACTTAACAGATTCTTCCAAAACAGCAGGCTACTATTTTCCACGTTGCTTCTAAATATGAATCCATGTTTTCTCTATTATAATATTAGTTTGTGTATCTTACAGAGGCCAAATTGAGCGCCGTACCGCATCGCTGTGCACCCCTCAAATTTTGTAACAATGTGGAGGATTCCGTATAGCTCCGCATTGACATGATTGGTTGACGGTAGGTGAGAGCGAGAGGTCCTGTATAAACACAAACTCACTTCCTTGACAACTTCCTTCACAACAGCTCTGAGCTGCTAGGCAAAGCGCAAGAAGTATGAATGCCCTGACTTCTGCAGAGGCCACATCACCGTAAACGCTGCACGACCATGCAGCACCTTTAAAGCTAATTGCTAATGCTAATCGCTATCTACACTGAACAACAATATAAACGTAACACGTAAAGTGTTGGTCCCATGTTTCATGAGCTTTAATAAAAGATCTCAAAAATGTTCAATACGCACAAAAAGCACATTTCTCTCAAATGTTGTGCATCCCTGTTAGTGAGAATTTTTGCTTTGCCAAGATAATCCATCCACCTGACAGGTGTGTCATATCAAGAGGCTGATTAAACACCATGATCATTACACAGGTGCACAGATGTCTCAGGTTTTGAGGGAGTGTGCGATTGGCATGCTGACTGCAGGAATGTCCACCAGAGCTGTTGCCAGAGAATTGAATGTTAATTTCTCTACCATAAGCCACCTCTAATGTCATTTTAGAGAATTTGGCAGTACGTCCGAACGGCCTCACAACCGCAGACCATACATAACCACGCCAGCCCAGGACCTCCACATCCGGCTTCTTCACTTGAATGATCATCTGAGACCAGCCACCCGGACAGCTGATGAAACTGTGAGTTTGCACAAAGTTGGGTAAATGATCTCATCCAGACAGGGAGATTGTCACGGAAAAATGTCCCAGTTCTTCCATGGCCTGCATACTCACCAGACATGTCACCCATTGAGCTTGTTTGGGATGCTCTGGATCAACGTGTACGACAACGTGTTCTAGTTCCCGCCAAATTCTAGCAACTTTGCACAGCCATTGAAGAGGAGTGGGTCAACATTCCACAGGCCATAATCAACATCCAGATCAACTCTACGCAAAGGAGATGTTGTGCTGCATGAGGCAAATGGTGGTCACACCAGATACTGACTGGTTTCTGATCCACGTCCCTGCCTTTGTTTTCTGTGACCAACAGATGCATATCTGTGTTCCCAGTCATGTGAAATCCATAGATTAGGCCCTAGTGAATTTATTTTAATTGACTGATTTCTTTCTATGAACTGTAACTCAGTAAAATGCACTATGTAGGGCAAAGCAAACATTATCTCTAATACAGGTTACTCCCAGTGATGCTATAGATCAGCATGTTGTTTGTCCAATGTAGGTTGTATCTCAATCAATCTTTAAAAAATACATTTTTCTGGTGCTAAAGTTAGGAGCACCAGTGCTACCAATGACTTTATAAAAAGAAAAATCCCTGCATACACACACTAACAGGTAAATAGTAACATACACCGTACAAGGCATCCATTACATACACTGTGTTTGTATAAAACCTCAATCAGGTAGAGGAAAATGCCTGTAAGCATACTTTACACACAGAAGAACAGCCCTCCTCACAGAAGAACAGCCCTCCTCGCAGAAGAACAGCCCTCCTCACAGAAGAACAGCCCTCCTCACAGAAGAACAGCCCTCCTCACAGAAGAACAGCCCTCCTAACAGAAGAACAGCCCTCCTCACAGAAGAACAGCCCTCCTCACAGATATCAGATGTAAGCATACTTCACACACAGAGGAAAAGCCCTCCTCGCAGATATCAGATGTAAGCATACTTCACACACAGAAGAGCAGCCCTCCTCACAGAAGAACAGCCCTCCTCACA
>CM042391.1:39489406-39494406 GCA_023634145.1 Thymallus thymallus
GCTGTGGGTAGAGCCATGTAGTGAACAGGAGTGAGTTGGGACTGACTGTAAAGGCTGTGGGTAGAGCCATGTAGTGAACAGGAGTGCGTTGGGACTGACTGTAAAGGCTGTGGGTAGAGCCATGTAGTGAACAGGAGTGCGTTGGGACTGACTGTAAGGGCTGTGGGTAGAGCCATGTAGTGAACAGGAGTGCGTTGGGACTGACTGTAAGGGCTGTGGGTAGAGCCATGTAGTGAACAGGAGTGCGTTGGGACTGACTGTAAGGGCTGTGGGTAGAGCCATGTAGTGAACAGGAGTGCGTTGGGACTGACTGTAAAGGCTGTGGGTAGAGCCATGTAGCTGGTTCAATTTCAGGACGTCCCAGGTCTTTGTAACATCTTGTTCTTTCTTTCTTTTTACCTCTCTCTTTTCTGTCGCTCTCCATCTTTGGCCTATCTCCTCTGTCTCTCCGTTGCTCTCATTTCTGTGCAACTCTCTGAACTGGGTCACAGTGTGGTCCCATTGGATCAGAATAGAGTGAGGCTGTGGGGAGGGGGTGGGGGGGGTGACTTTAGCACTGATTCGTAGTTTCCCTGCAATCCAATCATCAGGCATCACCCATGGGAGACAGGATTTTCTTCTACCAAACCCCCCTAACCCCTCCCCCCCCACTCCACCCCCCACACTGTCACACCTTACCCTCTCCCCTTCCTCCAACAAAAATCATGCTAATTGGTACATTACTTCACCAGCTTTGTTGAGGGGGATATTTTATTTTCCTGTTAACTTCCATTCGTTCCCGCAGGACATCCAAAGGAAATCACATCTTTAATCTCAACGCTTCCTTCCTGCCGCAGCTTTTGAAGAAATTAAATCTAAATCGTCTCATGTAATTAATATGATGTAGTGATGTCTGTTACTGTTACCTCGTTTCCACCAGAAAATAACTGGTTGGGAACTGGTGCTGGTTCAAAGTTGGTTCAACTTGCGAACCTTCTCAGAACCGGTTTGTTTTTCCACTGACTAGAGAGCCCAGCGAACGACGTCGTTACGTCACTGTGTACGTCGCCATAAGTCTTAGCTTTCCCAGAAACGCTTGATAGATAGATAGATAGGTTGATGGCAGACAAATACTTCAATAAGTGGTAAGTGAATATTTTGCATGGTTAAATTAGCTGTACAGGTAAATATACAGTTATATTTACAGATAAGTGCGCCAACTTCAAACAATTACAATGGCGGACTACATCGTCTTTCTGCAAATGTTTCTCCTGGCTTTGTGAATCCATCTTTCTTCAATCGTTGTACTATCTTTCTACTAGCGCTGTGTTTTTAGCAATGGCGGTCACAACCTTTCCCGTTGTGTTGTTGGTCACAATAACCCCGCCCCCAGCCCCCGACGTAAGCATGACGTGGTAAAAGAACGGTTCTAGTCCAGCAAAGAGTTGGTGCCGCTTTGGAACCAATTTTCCTGGCCGAGAACCGGTTCTTTGGCTGTCGAAACACAAAGAACTGGTTCGCGAGTAGGCACCGGCTCCGAACCGGCTCTCAAAATGCTTTGGTGGAAAAGGGGTATGTGAGGACACTGCTACCATACCATGTAATTAACAGGATGTAGTGATGTCTGTTACTGTGAGGACACTGCTACCATACCATGTAATTAACAGGATGTAGTGATGTCTGTTACTGTGAGGACACTGCTACCATACCATGTAATTAACAGGATGTAGTGATGTCTGTTACTGTGAGGACACTGCTACCATACCATGTAATTAACAGGATGTAGTGATGTCTGTTACTGTGAGGACACTGCTACCATACCATGTAATTAACAGGATGTAGTGATGTCTGTTACTGTGAGGACACTGCTACCATACCATGTAATTAACAGGATGTAGTGATGTCTGTTGCTGTGAGGACACTGCTACCATACCATGTAATTAACAGGATGTAGTGATGTCTGTTACTGTGAGGACACTGCTACCATACCATGTAATTAACAGGATGTAGTGATGTCTGTTCCTGTGAGGACACTGCTACCATACCAGGCCCTCTAACCCTTGTAAATTTTTTATTTACTCAACACCATGACAAATTATTTCAGCTCACCGGCTCTCGCCGAAAACCAAAACACTAAATCCCAATTTGTTTAATTAGTGAATCTCATCATTTGGAAATAACTTTTTGGGTTGGTCCACATAAAATGTAATATGACTTTAAATATACAGCGGGTGAAATAAGTATTGAACACGACACCGTTTTTCTCAGTAAATATATTTCCAAAGGTGCTATTGATATGAAATTTTCACCAGATGTTGGTAACATCTCAAGTAATCCATGTGTAATAATGTGAAATGACACAGGGAAAAAGTATTGAACACACTTACTGATATTTATTTAATACTTTGCACAAAAGCCTTTGTTGGTAATGACAGCTTCAAGACGCCTCCTGTATGGAGAAACTAGTCGCATGCATTGCTCTGGTGTGATTTTGGCCCATTCTTCCACACAAACAGTCTTCAAATCTTGAAGGTTCTTCTATGAATCTTGATCTTCAGTTCTTTCCATAGATTTTCAATGGGATTTAAGTCAGGTGATTGGCTGGGCCATTCTAGCAGCTTTATTTTCTTTCTTTGAAACCAATTGAGAGTTTCCTTGGCTGTGTGTTTGGGATCATTGTCTTGCTGAAATGTCCACCCTTGTTTCATCTTCATCATCCTGGTAGATGGCAGCAGATTTTTGTCAAGAATGTCTGTAAATTTTCCCATTCATCCTTCCTTCAATTATGTGAAGTTTGCCAGTACCATTTGCTGAAAAGCAGCCCCACATCATGATGTTCCCACCTCCAAACTTCACTGTTGGTATGGTGTTTTTAGGGTGATGTGCAGTGCCATTTCTCCTCCAAACATGGTGTGTATTATGACATCCAAACAGTTCAATTTTGCTCTCATCTGACCACACTATATTCTCCCAGTATTTCACTGGCTTTTCCAAATGTTGTGCAGCAAACCTTAAACGAGCTTCAACATGCTTTTTTTTCAGCAATGGAGTCTTGCGTGGTGAGCGTGCCTACAGGCCATGGCGGTGGAGTGCATTACTTACTGTTTTCTTTGAGACAACAGTACCTGCTAATTGCAAGTCTTTTTGAAGCTCTCCACAAGTGGTCCTTGGCTCTTGGACAACTCTTCTGATTATTCTTTTCACTCCTCTGTCAGAAATCTTGCGAGGAGCACCTGGTCGAGGCAAATATATGGTGAAATGATTGTCTTTCCACTTCTGTATTATGGCCCCAACAGTGCTCACTGGAACATTCAGAAGCTTAGAAATGCGCCTATAACCAATGCCATCATTATGTTTTGCAACAATTAGGTTGCGAAGGTCTTGAGACAGCTCTTAGCTTATACCCATCATGAGATGTGTCTTGTGTGACACCTTGGCAATGAGACCTTTTTGTAGGCCATCAATTGGGACTGAACCAGCTGATATTAATTTGCACTGACAGGGGGCTGGATTGCTTTTTAATTACTGATAGTTTTCAGCTGTTGTCTTGGCTTTCCATGCCTTTTTGCACCTCCCTTTCTTCATGTGTTCAATACTTTTTCCCTGTGTCATTTCACATTATTACACATAACTTAATTTCTGAACTTATTTGTTTTGGTTTCTTTGTATGTATGGATTACTTGGGTTGTTACCAACATCTGGTGAAAATGACATGTCAATAGTACCTTTGGAAATATATTTACTGAGAAAAATGGTGACGTGTTCAATACTTACTTCACCCGCTGTATGTATGTCTCTGGAAAGCAAGATGGCTTGGCACCATATGGCTAATGGTGGTGAACAGCAATTAGCAGTACTGATTAATGGTGAACAGACACATTTTCTGCTTATAATTGAGACTGTTTGAACCCCCAGTGCAGAATCAGCACGCCTGCATCCCTGAGACTGAGATGGAGAGTGGGAGTGGGACTGAGATGGAGAGTGGGAGTGGGACTGACTGTGGGACTAGGGGAGGGAATGAGAGTGGGGAAGGGACTGGGGGAGGGACTGGGGATGGACTGGATAAGGGACTGGGGAGGGGCAAGTACTGGGGGGAGGGGGAGGGACTGGGAAGGGGCTGGAGGAGGGGATGGGGATGGACTGGGTGAGGGAGACTGGAGAGGGGCTGGGGGATGGGGAGGGGCTGGGAGAGGGGCTGGTGGAGGGGCTGGTGGAGGTGCTGGGTTAGGGACTGGGGAGGGGTTGGGGAAGGGGTTGGGGGAGGGGGAGGGGCTGGGGAGGGACTAGGGAAGGGGCTGGGGGAGAGATTTGGGTAGGGGTTCAGGACATATTGGACTGGCATCCCAAAAATCACTGTCTGGGCCTCAACTCAACACTGTGGAGCTATGGGCCTCAACTCAACACTGTGGAGCTATGGGCCTCAACTCAACACTGTGGAGCTATGGGCCTCAACTCAACACTGTGGAGCTATGGGCCTCAACCCAACCCTGTGGAGCTATGGGCCTCAACCCAATCCTGTGGAGCTATGGGCCTCAACTCAACACTGTGGAGCTATGGGCCTCAACCCAACACTGTGGAGCTATGGGCCTCAACTCAATACTGTGGGAAATGGTTATACTGTATGAATGTGGTGGTGGAATGTAAAAAAGTAATTGTGCATTTCTAATACTACTATTAATCATGTGACCATCCGAAATTAAAGAGTAAAAGTTAACTTTGTTCTGAAGAAACTTCTGTTCTAAATATGAGAACGAAAAAGGAGCATGCGTCTTTGTCTTTGTGTGTGTGTCTTTCTGTGTGTGTGTGTGTGTGTGTCTTTCTGTGTGTGTGTGTGTGTGTGTGTGTGTGTGTGTGTGTGTGTGTGTGTGTGTGTGTGTGTGTGTGTGTGTGTGTGTGTGTGTGTGTGTGTGTGTGTGTGTGTGTGTGTGTGTGTGTGTGTATATATACTGTACGTCCTGCATATATTTCTCAGTCACAATGATGGGCAAGGCCCATTTGTTAGCAGCTGAACAACAGGAGAA